>WSTO01000426.1:0-13235 GCA_019627685.1 Serendipita sp. 399 | reverse complement strand
AAGGCCGATGAGATACAGACCAAGGTCGCTTTAAATGAGACAAAGCAAGCCAATTTGGCGGTGTGTACCAAGAGCCTTGACATAAGGGTCCACCCTGTTCGGTAAAATAACGATGCTCAACGATATCACGCTCGCGTCCAGAAGAGATCCAGAGAGCGGCTCCAGTCATAAGCATTGGCCATAGCTCGGATGTTGCGAAGAACGGATTGCAAAACATCGAATTCTCGACACTGACAAAGCCGGAAACACCCTATAATGAAACTTTATATGACGTTGGATATATTTATACTCGTGAATGCTCTCTTTCACTTCGTCCTGGTGGGTACTTGGTCGCGGCCGCACCCCGTCCGTCCTTTCGATGTGGAATCCATTCTAGCTGCAACACGGATTTGTTGAATATTGATGGGATAGGAAATCATTCTTATGCCTCCAGGTATGGACTCTTTGCGATTGTGCAGCGAGTCAAACCAGCTAAACAGAGCTTTAATGGGTATAGGTCCCCCTCGGTATTTTCGGACACTACTCTCCTATCAATTTTTTCTTTCCTACTACCCGCAATAAACCCTAGCGTATCAAGTTGTAAGGCCTTTATGCAGATACGCATGCGGAATCCCCTTGATACCGAAATCGTCCCAAACACGATAATTGATCCCCTTCGTGAGCTCATCTCAGTACCATAGAAGCAATTTGACTCATCCCTCCTCACCTCTTTCGGTCTTTAGGGGTGCAAATATTGCCGATAATGGCCCAACAATCAGCGTCAATATTTGATACGGATTGAAGGACTCGAGTAGGAGGGCAAGATGTAGCAACCCAGGTTATTCCTATTGGTTTGGTGGCTATTTATATATCCCTCGTATCTACACCGATTCTCTCCGGCATGGGGTTTACTCTGTACAAGAAGGGAAACTCTGGATTTGCGAAACGCTTAAACAGCTCTCCACCTCTGTATAGTCGTCTAGGTCATTCCATCATACGTTCTGTCATCAACTCGATCCGCAATGAAGCCCTACGCTCCGCTCCTCTTACTGTGGGCCTTTGCGCTAGTCACTGCTCAGTTTGGCCTTCCCGTCTGCGAGTAGGGTATTTGTAATCCGGTGGTCAATCTCACCTAATGATAGAACAATAGGTGGTGGCGTCGCATGGGATGGTATTACCAAGTGCAAGGAGGGTATCCGATGTGTCCGCATTAACAACTGTA
Organism: Serendipita sp. 399; assembly: GCA_019627685.1. Classification (NCBI taxonomy): domain Eukaryota; kingdom Fungi; phylum Basidiomycota; class Agaricomycetes; order Sebacinales; family Serendipitaceae; genus Serendipita; species Serendipita sp. 399. The sequence goes on along the minus strand of WSTO01000426.1, from coordinate 12,034 downwards.
CGTATAGCATCGTTTATGGATTTGTTTCACGGCTCTTACAGACCTCCTAGATGTTTCTCTCTGCATCCCTGAGCACCAGACGACTCGTGCAGGGGATGCTGCTACATCGTCAGCACTCCGCGCAACGGGGGCCTAATTCTGGTCTCAATAGGAGCTATATAGCTTAGGCTCGCATTAGCGATCAGAACGGGCCATGCGATCCTTGTACTTCCCAGTCACGAGTCCCTTCAGCTGTATATCCAAGCGCTTGAAAATATATGTTCGGATACGTTTTCTTAGTGGTTTCACGTGATCCTGTTTTGCCCTCCACGTCTGATTTCCAGTCGAGCTCTCACTAGCGGGTACGAGTCTTGCCGAATCCGGGGCCGGGGGATGATAAACCCCCGCATTCACGCTTGAACTCGTACTACATCCTTCTGATCTACACCCACCATCTTTTTTTGACCATGTCTGATATCAAAGTTGACGGATTCCAAGTTAGTGAGATATTGGAAAACGCAAAAGTCGCCTGCTGACCATCATCTCTGCTGGAATGCTTGTCCATCCAGTCCTCTGTGCACCTCGCCGCCATCGCCCAGGCAATTGCTTGCATGTCTGACGCGGAGAAAAAGTCTCAGATGCAAAAGGTTTGTAGCCACAGTTTTGGTTCCCTTTCAGCGAGGCAGTCGAGTTGACAATCTTTGCTCATGTTTCTTTCGTGGTTGGGCTGTGAAATAGGTAAACGGCGTCTTCCAGTTTCAAATCAAGAATGCGGAGGGGAAAGAGGAGAACTGGACAATCGACCTCAAGAAGGACGGCACTATCTACAAGGGCCCAGCGAAAGGAAAGGCTGATGTCACCATCATCGTATCTGGTGAGTGTAGCGAGCCTGAGAGTGAGATGGAGAGAAATAGTCATGCTGAGCAAACTCTTTGCGTTCTAGACGAAACATTTGTACAACTCGCAGAAGGCAAACTCGATGGCCAAAAGGCGTTCATGACCGGAAAGCTAAAGACCAAGGGAAACATGATGCTTGCGACAAAACTTGGACCGGTTCTCGCAACAGCAAAGCCCAAAGCCAAGCTATAGGGAGCCGAGAGACCACATTCCACTGACGCTCTTCCTGTATTTTCCCTCTGATATCTAAGAGCTATGTGATCTTATTCGTCTTAATTCGCTATGCATGGGCTGGAAACAAAGTAGTGAAATAGGATAACCGACTATTACAAGAACGAGATACAACGTCTCGGAATGACCATCGTGGCTGATATCGTGAGGTGGGTATGGAGTGTATGCGTGAGTCGTGTGAGCTAGAACAGTGTTCCAAATAAGCCCTGCTGCTTTTTAGTTTGGTTCGGTTGAGAATCCTTGCGAAGGTCTACGAATGATTGGAGTTGAATCATGCACTGAATCAAAGAAGCGTTAGGTGGGCGGGATATTATGCAACAGCCGGAATCACACACCTGCTCCAGCTTGTCCTTTCTATCCTGCAAGTCTAGGTGTCGCCTGATTGCAGGGTTCTCCCGTGCAAACTTCTGGACCTCACTTCGATCGAGATCATAGATCAACCTAGAGTCTATCTCGCGAGGGAACTAGAGTAGCCGTTTAGTCGGGAGAAGAAGGAAGAGCGGGAATACGTACTTGATAGAAGAATTGATCCAACAACTCGATATTGATAAAGAGCGTGCTCATATAAGCAAGCTTATCGGCGACGACATTGAGGAAGATTTCCGGGCACACAGAGTCCTTTTCCGGACCGATTTTGCATGTTTTAGACTTAATTGCTGTCAATCGAAGCCGCAAGGCCGCTAGGCGGTCGGTATACAGGAGTGCGTGACGGGCTAGGTGAAGAAGTACAGGAGTCAGCAGCATTCGTTAGAGCCCATAGGACAGCATACCTTCAAGAACCTGGGCCGGGCTATATCGGTAATCGATGGGTTCTTCAACGTCTTGCGTTGAAGTTCCCTTCCGGATGGCCTCCTTCTTTCGTTCTTCCTCCCGCTTCTCTCGTGCTCGAACATAGTCCATTAACCCCCGCAATCGTCGTGCACCTCCTATCCTGTTCTTAATCTCCGCAATTCGACCTTCCAACATCGTAATCTCCTTCTCAAAAAGGGTAACGCTCTTCTCCTGGCCGATTCCCCACTCTCTTAAATCTACATCTACATCATGCTTGAAGGGCTTGATGGCGTTTTCGACTTGGTCACTGGTGATAGTAAGGTATTGCCGTAAAATACCATGAGAGAGCTGCAGAATACGTTCGGCATATTCAGGATGGTGGTTCATTGGCTCAGTCGTAACGATGTTGTCGATGAGAGCCCGAAGGCCCTCAGCCACCAGAGCAGTGCTATCGCGTCCAACGCCGCTCTTGGTCAACAAGCTACTGGCAGCGTCCAGTTTGTGTCGCCAGTATGCCTCGACGTCTTTCAGCTCGCGTTGCGTCGGCAGATCTTTTGCTCCAGGGGTAGTCGAGGGCGACTTCCCTCCAAAGTAGCTGGAGGACGCAGATGCTCCTGAAGCCGGCTCGATGGCGAGCGCCTTTTTGAGATCTCCAGCCGCGAGATAGTTGAGCTCCCCATTAGATAGTCGTTTATCCGACCAGTATATACCCTCCAACACCCCCATTATCTTTTCGTCAAGCATATTCTTCACTCGCTCACGAACGGCTGGTTTGCTGAACTGCCCGGCATAAGCGTTGAACTTTGCCTGAATAGGGCTGTCAGAAACAGTATAACACATGGTAAAGCACACACCTTGAGGGCGTCGACTGTCTCAGCTACGTAGCTCTCCGCACTTATTCGACGGTCGTTGTACATGACCTTGAACTGGTAACTCGCCTCCTCCAGCTCCAACTGAACCGAGTTTCTGATCGAGTGAAGCGACCCTGACATACTACTCTCCAATACCTGCTCCAATCTCCGCCGTAGGTTGTCTGTGCCCACAATTATCGGAGATTTCTTTCCCTTGCCAGCGACGGGATCCTCAGGATAAAAGTGTTCTCGATTCGCTCTGAAAAACGTCTCCTCCCTCCGTATCACCGCGGTCTTCAGATCTTCCTCTTCCCCCCTCTTGCCCCGCTTTCTATCTGCTGGCTTGGTCACCACTCCCACGTACCCGAGGCCCAAAGGGTACCTATTGCCCCTAAGGATCTCTGCACCTACTTGTGGGTCCACGAGATCCATCTTTGTGATGACGCCCATCGTTCGCAATCCAAGAGGGTCAACCCTTCGGCTTGCTCGCAAAGCAGGCGAATTGGCGAGATCCACGTCCGCGGCACAGACGGCGAGAATGACGTTTGGTTCTTTGATATACTTCTCGCATAATGCTTCGATTCGTGTCTTCAATTCCTCGGGTTGATCAATGTTGGATATTTGGATGTAGCCGGGCAAGTCGATGAGAGTGAGGTCAGGGACATCAGGGGAATAGATATGTAGGTGGATTGGGTTGTCTGAGACGCATTGCTCGGCAGGTACAGAGAGATTCAAATCCGTGAGCGTTTTTTGGATGGAGGAGAAGGACGTAATGTGCCTTAGGTTGAGATCTGGGAAGTCGCCATACGGTTCGGTATTAGGGGTGTGAATAAGTGTAAGTTCGATCGGACGGCGAGTGACCATGTTGTGTCCCCTGCGGTTGCGCATGTTAGTATCTTGAGAGAGAACGAATACTCGAAACGCTTACTTTGGTAGGAATTCCTTGCCAACAATAGCCTCCAACACACTGCTTTTTCCGCTGCTTTGACTCCCAATAACGACAATACTGGGTAGGATGAGGGTATCGGATTGGTCAATCGACTGCAGGATGGCCCGAATAGCAATCAACTTCTTCGTGAGTGAAAGTAAGTCTGTTGCGGGTGAAGCATCGCGACCAGATTTGAATTCCTGCTCCTCGTCTTCTTCGTTGTCTTGGGCTGCTTTGGAACGAGCTGCTGCAGCTCCTACTGCCGCCGCTGCGACAGTACCCTTGCCATCTTGAGGAGGTTTTCCCGATTTGTCTGACCCTGAATCTTCACCTGAATCCCCATTTGAAGAGCCAGAGGACGATGAGCTCCCAAGGGACTTGAGAGTATTGCCGATTCCAGCAATCCATTCCGGTGTCTCCATGTTTTGAATGCTTGCAGCAACAGAGTCATAGGCATTGGAGATACCCTCAGAAGCGCTGTCTACTGTTCCTTTTGCACTTCTCCGGAAAGTACTCAAGGCTGAACCTGCAGAAGCAAGATATGGAGAGACCGTTTCCGAAGCTGAATCATAGAAGTCTGCGGCCGTGTCTTGAATATCTGACAAGATGGTATTCGTTTGTCTCCTGAGTTCTGGATTGGAAGATACATAGAGATTAGCCACCAAATGCAGCGTCGTTTCAATCTGCCTTACCTTCTAGCTTGTAGTTTGCATAGCCAAATGCTCCAGCTCCTACTCCCACTCCTGCAATGGGTACTCTGAACGCCCTTGCTACGAACCTAGGAAGAGCGGAATAGCTCAACGCACGGACATGAACACTTCGCCATGCCCGTGGAGAATTGGGAGCCCTGAAACGTGGTCGGAGCGGTGTCAACAGAGTGACATTAGGAGATGAACTGTATGCTCTCGAAGCATTCTTCTGTGCAGCTTGTATTTGTAGAAGTGGCTGCCTCAACGTTGTGCGCCGACCAACTTTCGCAGCAGAGCGAATCATCCACCCGTAAGACGTCCAAGTCGATTTCAAAGCTTCCAATAAAGTTTTAAGAGATAGATACGAGGTCAAATCGTCGAAGTCGTGGTGACGCGCCTTATCGGCAGGGCTTACGAGAATGTGATACTGAGGCTGGGTTGGCTCAGCTCTTGACCCTCGACCACTCGTTTTCCTCCGACAGCGACGCGTTTTAAGCCGCGATTCGCCTCGAGGGTTTCTCTCCTGACGACTAGAACTGAGTCTCTACTGTATAACGCGTCCTTACTCAGGCTTTGCGCCTCAACATTTCCTTCTTCCTCAGGAATATACCTCCTCAGCGGTCTACAGACTGGCTCAGAATATCGTAATCAGTAAACACAATGTCATTCGCGCCGGCACCAATACCAACTCTCCCAATTTCCTCGGGTACAGCGGGTCAAGCGGCCCACATCGCATCCCTCACCGCCCAACTCGAAGAGCTCGTCTCCCGAAATAATCAGCTGACGCAGCATATGCAAGAGGAGCGAGCAGATTTTGAGCGACGCATCAAGGCGGAGCGGCTACGAGGTGACTCGGCAGTCCGACAGTTGCAACAAGCAAACGAGCAAGAGGTTCAGGAATGGAAGAACGCGTGTGACTCCGTGCGTAGCACTCTTCCTGTTTAGTATCTCAAGTGTATCATTTGCTGAAAGCCACTTGCACACCCTTAGCTGTGTGTTGCGTCCAAACATGCCTCAATGACAATGGCATACGCCCATTCAGTGACAAAGCATGACCTCCTTGTTGTCACGCAGCAATATGAGGATCTTCAAGTACAACTCGGGGAGCGAGAGATGGAGCTATTTATCGCCAACGGAAGCATAACCGATCTCTCAGTAGGTGTTGAATTGCCCTTTGGCACCGCAAATAATGATATCCTACCTAGTATCAAATCGAGGATCTAGAGCGAAGTAATTCAAGAAGGGTCCGGGAGCTTTTGCTGGAGGTCGATGCTACACATGCGGAACTTGACGCTGTTCGTGCAAGTCTTACTGCCACTCGAACGAAGATATCTGTAAAAGACGACGAAAGACTGTCCGACATGAAGGTAATTCCGCTCATCCCCTTTCTCCAACGTTATAGGCTGACACTCCGCGATAGAAACGATTGCAAGACACCATCGCTAAGAAGGACGAGCTAGAGGAGCGGCTAGATAAAGCACAATCTGAACATTTAGTTTTGGAGCAGGCATGCGAGCGTCTTCGTCTTGAGTGCAAGGACGAGAAGCGAGAGAAGAAGGAACTCGAGCGAGAAATGAGAGAGCTCAAGGACCAGGTATGTCACCTACTTGGAGGACCACCCTTCTTGCTTACGTGAGAGTAGGTCTCGGATTGGAAGCGCCTTGAGGGCAAAGAAGCCGACTCTCTGAAGGAAATGAAGAAACAAGTCCGAGAATTGGAGGTCAGCCTCTCGAGCGAACAAAGCCGCGTGGAAGAACTCGAAAAAGAGAATTCCCGGCTCAGGAAAGAATCAGCGAAGGAACGATTACGGCTGGAAAGGGAGAAAGAGGATGTCATACGAGAGAAAGATGAAGTCAGGCAAGCCCTTAGAGATGTCAAGAAGGAACTCCGAGAGTCCAGGAAAGCTATGGAAGCGACAGAAAAGGAGAACCTTCCCGAATCTCTTTTGATTACCTCCAAGGCAAAAAAAGTAACCAAACGTCCGAGAGAAGAGAACGATGCCCTTGAGGACGAAGGAGGAAGGGGCGCTACGAAAAAGGTACAGTACGCACGCTATGTCCGCGTCAAACCTTGTTTCCTAACCAGTATCAAGCCCAAACCTTCAGAAGATGTCGACAAGGCGGCATCGAAAGCACGGAAGTTGGCCAAGGCAGCGGAAAGAGCTGCCTCACCTGGTCTTGAGAATGCTGAAACTGAAGATCCACCAAAAAAGACCAAAAAACCGTTCAAACCCGCACAACGCAGACCAGTGGTTGACGCAGATGGAGAGAGTGAAGACATGGACACCAAACGTGCCAAGTATTTCGGGCTCAATCCGGAGGATCAGGCGAAAGGCAAATCCTCGAAGAGTCAGAGCAAGTCCGTGATAAAGGGAGCCTTGGGTGATACAAGTGACGAGGAAACTACGTTGAATCAACCGGCTAAAATGGCTCCGAAGGACAAAGCGAATGGCGCTTCAAAGGCCACGACTTCAAAAAGCAAATCGAAAGCGAAGACCCTAGCACCTCTGGATAGCGAAGAAGGGGAGAACTTCGATGTAGACGCCATTTCTAGTACCGATGAGGATGAAGACGACCAGGTCAAGGTTGTGGAGAAAAAACCTACGAAAACCAAGAAGGCGACAGGCGTTGGCGCCACCAAACAGCGTAAAACCGCAAAGGAGAACCCTCAAGAGCAAGTGAAGGCCGGCAAACAAGTACCAACGACCGAAGCAGAGAAGCCTAAGAAGCGAACGTTGAACCTGCTTGCTGGAGCCGGTGCGGGAGAAGGGATAAGCAGCTGGTGGGACAACGTCAGTGCTTTCTTGACATGCTTTTTATCCTGTACTAACTTGCGTACCAGCCGGGACAAAATCTCTTCAATATTCCTACAACGCTGTCTTCACCCGAAAAGGGTGAACCTACGATACCTCGTTCAGTCTTCCAGTTTGGAAAAGGAAGATAAGATTACCTAGTCTTTGTAAAGGATATCTAACTCTAGCTACGTTTGCCTGATTCTCTCTGTACTGTTTACCTGTTCTGTGGTTTTTTAGCCGGCCATCACCGGAATGTCGAAACTTGAACCCGGTCACCCCATAATTTTTGTATCCTAGATCGCAATGGTGACGATAACGATCGAGTCGTCTAAAAAGAAGATTTCTAGAGCTCCAGATTTACCTTATAACGTCGTATTTCCTGACCCAAACCTCGCAACCATCGCAGACGTGAAAAAGCTGTTGAGCGTGAAATACCCAAAGGTGAGCATAAAACGACTACCCTGTTAGAAAATCCCTCTCGAATGAAGTGCTAATTCTCGCTCGCGTGTTTCTTTCTGTAGTTTCCTGCGTCTCGTCAACGGTTGACGCTTCCTCAAACATCCCCAGACGGTAAAGGTCGTCCTCTCAAGGACTCGGAAAGCCTTACCGCTGCTGGTCTCGAGAATGGTGGAATACTTCACTTGAAGGATCTTGGGCCACAATTCAGTTGGACTACGGTGTTCTTGACGGAATACGTGAGTTGCTACGGGTTCGCCCAGCTACTTTCGAGCTTACAGATAGTTTCCTTACTTGCTATCGCTTTTATTCGATCTTCCAGGCGGGTCCAATCTTCATTCATTTCCTCATCTATAACTACTTTCCTTGGGACGTCACGTTTCAGAAGAGCAAAATGCAAACGTAGGATCACGGTTGTCCCTATCTCTGTTCCCTCAGCATTGCACTGACAACTCGCATCACCTCTAGCTTTGCTTATTGGATGTTTATGCTTCACTTCATCAAGCGAGAGCTAGAAACAATTTTGTGAGCAAACGTTTGACGCAACCCCCATCTCGCAACTTACCGACGCTACGTCAGTGTCCACCGCTTCTCGCATGCCACTATGCCAGCCTTCAATATCGTTAGAAAGTAAGTATAGTTAGCAGAGTCACGATAAAGAGGAATCCTAATTGTGCCATTTCAACAGTTCGGCTCACTATTGGCTTCTGGCCGGCGTCATGTCTGCTGTTTCAATCTATGGACCCTGGAACTCCCATCTTCGTTTGGCCGGCTCGGGTTCGTGGAGAGACGAAGATTGGTTTTTGTGGGGTTGTGCAGCGGTGTGGACAGTGAGTACTTGCAACTTCCCAATCATTTTCTGTGTGGCCGACTGATCCCTCTGAACAGGCCTGTGAGCTCATGAATCTTTCCGCACACTTGACCCTACGCTCCCTCCGACCGGAGGGGTCTGGTAAAAGAGGCATCCCACATAGCTGGCTATTCGATACCCTCAATGTGGGTAAACTACTTCACGAGACTCCGAGTCCTCACTCTTCATAATCCAGGTTTCATGTGCCAACTATACCACGGAAATCGCTGGATGGCTTATCGTTTGCGTGATGACGGGAGACTTGTGGAGTAAGTCCGCGGCACATCTGCGCCGAGAACCTCTCTAATCATCACGCTAATGCTATTTCCCTGTCTTTACAGCCATGATATACGTTCTTACCGGCGTGATTACGATGACAAAGTGGGGTCTGGCGAAACATGCTCGTTATCGAAAAGAATTCGACGACTACCCAAAGTCTCGAAAAGCCCTTTTCCCCTTTATTCTGTAAACCACAAGCGTTTGGAGTTTAATCAAGCCAGCCATTCTCCTGAAAAGAATTTGCCACCCGAACATTCTGGAATGGATATAGAAAGTATCCCTGTCTATTCACCGTATTGTGACCTGAAATGGACAGTTACTAAGGATAAAAAATAATCGCCTCTTCATTTTCGCTATTAGTCTCTCTTCCTCTACGTTCATTGGCGCTCCATGTAGGTGAACGCCGAGGATCTTTAGCTGAGGAAATAACGACGGCAGCTTCCCGGCAGAGAGGGAAAGGAGATGTACGAGCTGATCACCTGTGTCTGCCCATCGAGCGTCGGTTTTGATGGACAGCTCGACGAGGTTTGTAAACGACGATTGTACGAAGAAGGCCCCTAACACTTTGCATCCATCATCCCAGATCTCTATAGACCTAGGATTCAGGCGTGTCCGCGCCAAGTATTCGGGCTTGCCAAATGAGCCTTTAAGGGAAAGATGTCTCAAGTTCGGAGCGTCGACTTGAACGAGACCGGGCCACGAGCCAGAGAGAGCGAACCGCTCAAGTCGTGAAAGCTGGATGGGGTTGTATTCGGTCCCGGGACCAGACTCGGCTCCGGGGGTGTCAAAGGCGTTGTCGAGGTCCTCTGACAATACGATAAGCTCGCTTACTACGGAGGGGGAAATGCCGAGATATACTTCGACTTTACCCTCAACGTTTGAAGTTTGAACTTCCAGTCGACTTGCGTCCGAATGGTGTCCACGTCGCTATATCCACTGGCGTCCCAGGTGAGTTCTTTGAGCTTCTGGAAGGAGGAGAAAAGCTTCACTAGGAAGCGAATTGAGAGGACAGGGTCGCTATAGGACAGCTTGAATCTCGTAAGGTTTTGGAATATGTACTTGAATGCCTCTGGATCGAAAGTGGGTACCCCATCTGGGGCCCAGGTGAGCCTCAGAGTTGGAAGTATTCGACTACTGACTGGAGTCGGCTGTAGGACTTGGGTAAGTAAGGAGGGAAATGTCATACTGTTCTTCCACGAGTAAAAATACTGCAGGTTCTCAAGAGGAGGGATATTCCTAAGGACGTTGGCTATCTCCAAATCGCGACCAAAGGGAGTTGAAAAGATGAAAAGCCCAGAGCACTGCTTACGAAATAAATACCACGGTACGCATTCCCAATGATCCACCAATGTTCTTGGTTGAAAAATTTGGACATGAAAGTGGAAATGGGCGTCGTTGATCAAAGCCAACGCCATGAAAAGGCCCGCCGCATTATGAATGCAGTAATCCGATTGACTTTTCGACGGATAATGAAACTTTTTGCAGCTCACTCCATCTCGTAGCACGATCTTACGAGGTAGTGAGCGATCAGCGGCTACCAAGTCCCGCCAATATCGACAGGTGAGTCGAACGATGCGAGTAGACACGGAATTCTCGGCGAGGATACGAAATATATCCTGTAAAATCTCGGGTGGTAGACGACAAATGGCACAATCGCGTGACTGCAAGGGATAGCGAGCGTCCATTCTGAAGAGTGAGATGATCAACGGTCAGTAGGAATAGAAATGTAAGAAATAAGAAATAACGTAGCTTATGGATGATTGCGAGTAAAATTACCCTGTTCTAACCAGTGAATTGGCCACCAATCCGAAAGTCTTGATGTGGGACTGTTCAAGTGGGGATTGCTGGAGGCATGTGATTGCATACTAGTGCCAGCGATATTTTACTCAAGCTAATTGTATGTCCAGAAAACTGCTACCCATTCGTGCATTTTGTACATATCGATCCAAACAATCACTTCCAGTTTACCATATGGAGACGAGATACGGATGGTTACCGAAGATGCTCAAGAGTGCCCGCTTTGTCTTCTCTACAACTCTTGTTTCTTCTGGATCCCCCGGTTTGTGGCGTAGGTAGAAATCGATGGTCTTCAATTGAGGAAATGACGATGAAAGATTGTCGGCATGGGCGACAATAAGGTGTATGAGACGATTGGCTTTATCTGCCCATCGAACTTCGACTTTGATCGAGAGTTCGACTAGATTCGTAAATGACTTTTGCGCGAGGAACACGGATAGTACGCTGCCCCCTCCGTCATCGTAGATTTCCATGGATGTCGGGTTGAGTTTTGTTCGCTTCAGGTATGCGTGGTCGCCGAGCGAGCCCATGAGGGAGAGATGCCTCAACTCTGGAGCGTCGACTTTGACGAGACAACGCCAATTGTCTCTCGCGCTGAGGTGAGCAAGGCGCGGAAGGTGATACCACGGCGCAGCAGAGAGATCAGTTGGGTGGATGCCGAGCTCAGGATTACACGTCAATATGGCAAGCTCGCTCAAGAGTGAGGAAGGAAAGGCCGAAAGGAGGTTAAGTGGGACACTTAAGGATCGAAGCTTTACCTTCCAATCCACTCGACTTCGAATAAAGGCCCCGTCTGTACCAAGATGCGAATTGACGCTCCAGGTGAACTCCTCCAATCTTTGAAACGAGGAGAAAAGCTTGATCACGAAGTCAGAGGGGATGTGAAGGTAGTAGCACAGGGTGAAACTTGTAAGATTTTGAAATATATATCCGAATTGTTCTAGATCAAAGGTTGGCGTGCGTTCTGGCATCCATGTAAGAGTACGTAGGGTGAATTTGACACTCGGAATTGGCTGTATGAGGGATAACATCATGTCAGTTTGCGATGACGAGAATTGCTGGATGTTCCGGAGGGGAGGCACCTTCTTCAGGATGTCGGTGACGAATCTGCGAAGATCTGAACGAATTGTTTCGATGAAAAACCCAGAGCACTGCCTCTCAAATAGATCCCACGGTAGGTTCTCCCAGTTCTCCAACTCTGGTGGCCGGTTGATTTCGAGATGGAAGTGGAAATGGGCGTTGCGAATGCGTCCCAACGCACTGAAGAGTTCGTTCTGGTCGTGGACGCAATAACTCCATTCTTGATCATATAAATGCTGGCATTTCGCATAGTATGCATTCTGTCGCAACGCGATTTTGCGAGGTAACGCAGGGTCCGCCTCGGCTGCGTCTCGCCAATAGCGACAAGTGCGTCGAATGTTGCGTGTAGACGTGGAGCGCTCCGCAACTCTACGAAATATCTCCTGTAGAAGCTCGATGGGAAGGCGAGATATAGGAGAATTAAGTGTCTGC
>WSTO01000425.1:0-13241 GCA_019627685.1 Serendipita sp. 399 | reverse complement strand
AGTTCATGGGACGTTCAACCCAATCCTGGTATCTTGTACAACGTCTGAGAGTTCCATCTGAATACATACATAACCTTGATGCTATGATAGCTACTCTCAGAGTGAATTAACATAGGCAGGATACCAAGACTTCACTGGCGGGTTGAGCTTCGAGCCGTCCAAAACCAGCTTGATCCCCGACCACGTCGGTGGCCTCCGTGTCTTTTCAACTGCTACATCCTCTAATCGCCGTATTTTAACGAAAAGACGATAATATAGACCGGATTATACGCCGATTGGGAAAGACTGTCAGTGATGATCGAAATCGAACCCAATACTCTCAACGCCCCCCTTCGCTGACCAGCAAGGGATTGCTCCAATCTTCCACCATAATCCTACTGAATCTATAGAAGCGTCTCTTTTGGTGACCGTAACAATCACAGGCTGATGAGTTGCACTCCGTCATTCTCGACATCAGCCCTATGACACATTGCAATTTGTTTGCTGCTCGAATAGGTTCGCATTAACTTGGTAGCGTCTGGAGTTCAGCAGGTTGATAGAGACCGACAGTCTCGTCGGCGTTCTCCTTTTGTTTGACCAAATTAATCGTCTCATAGCAGAAAAAACACGAGAGTATCAACGTATTATATTTTAACAGTGAACGAAGCTGATATACATGGTGTCTACGTCAGAACTAGGACCCAGGAGAATACAATAGACAGATACACGGGCAGGAATCATCGTCATGATACATGTGAGCCTTACATAGCGAATGATCGTCCAGTCTAACACGATGGGTAACTTTTGGAACAGTGCCGCGGCGAATCCATCGAGGACCGAAACAAGGAAAAACACCATCCAGTGGGGTCGCTGCTGTCGACGGCAGCTCTAGCATTCGATGCCGTGCTGGGCGAGCATGGTACGAGCATGAGCCTTCGCCTCAGGAGACACGTTTGGATCTGGAGCAATGTTACTCGTTAGCCAACAACGTACGACGGCTCGCCACAACCAGAACATCTACTCACTCTTCAACGCGCTCTTATATCCGCCGAGTTGCCTCGCCAGATGCGCATCCGCGCTCTTTCCTTGCTTGTTCGAACCTTCGGTCAGGCTTCGTTCCTTTTGTGTTCGAATGTCGGCGCCCGCCATCTCGAGCATCGCGCGAGCGTGGGCCTTTGCGGCTTCGGAGACGTTTGGGTTGGCGAGCGTCGCACGATAGCCGCCCAATACACGGTTATTGTGCTCGATTTGGGCGGAGGAGGACGAATAGGCCGGTTGGTAGAGTGCAGCGAGGTTGCGCTCGGCTTCTAGCCGCTCGATAGCTGGACGTGTCGGGTCTAGTTGATAGGAACGTAGAGGGTATGTCAGCGTTGTCGTTTTCTTCGACAATGTCGAAGGGGTGACTGACCTTGGAGGACGAATCGATAGTGCTCAATCACCTTTACGAGGTCTTCCTGAGAATACGATGCGTATTGGGGAGTGTTAGAATAGGTCATCTTTCGTTGTGGTTATGGGTAAGTTTGGATATTTCGATAGTGGGGGTCTGGGTTGGACCAGGAGGACCCACCTTATATAGGCCGTGGGGTCTAGTGACGGTCGCCCTCAAGATTTTGTTTGCCACTCAATCGAGAACACGTTGTCCGACGATCCATTCGTGGAGCAAGAAGTCCTTGGAGCAGCCTTACGTCAAAGCGCCTGTTGACCACCTGCGCCCCACTCCAGTGGCGAACGAAATAATCAACAACCGGGTCGGTGGGGCGCAGTGGAGTCGCGGCCTTCTAGACTCAAAATAAAGATGAAGACGACATAAGCGTATTGATGACAGAAAGACGAAAGAAAAATGACGACAATGACGAAGACCCGAAGATTTTGTTTTGGAAGATTTGGCAATTTGGAGCAGTCAGGAGAAGAGGGTCGCATCGTTGAGTCATCGTCGCGATATGTGGAGATCGCGTGGCAGTGCACTCTTTGCAAGGTCTGGCCAGTCGCAGCAACACATCGCTTTTTACGCTGGATTTGATCGTCTCGCTCGGAGCTTCGTCCTCGTGTCGCACGCTCAGTGTACTATAATGCTGGTTAAGAGTGCGCCAAAGGGATCGCCACTGCAGCCGAGCGGCCGGCTTCTCACATCAGGTGACACCGCAGATACACCAGCGGGTGATCCGCTTTACCTTACCACATGAACATTTTGACCTAAAAGAACTTTTCTCTCTACCGCTCGGGCAATCTTGTAGCTATCATGAAAACCTGCCGAGTATCTTTGTGGCGTCTGACGGATCAAACCTTCAACACGTGTTAGCCTGCGTGAATATGGTGGACATACCGGTGAGACGTACTGAAAATGTTCTTAGGCAATCTTCTTAACCAGCTTTACACGTGTAGTGGTTCGCTCCGGAGGCTCCCGCAGAAGTTTCTCCCGGATTATTGCTGCGCGAGGTCAGTAATACGCACAGCACCCCGAAACTTGCCGTTTGAACCTGTAGTATTCAAGAAGAAGAGATATTTTCTTCGAAATGTGGGTCTTAGAAGTATATAATACCGGCAGGGCTCTCATTGAAGAGGCAGGCATTGCCCAACTCGCCACCTATTGAACACTAACCCTGTATTGCATGTCCCGGATACGTCCTCAGGGGCATGGCCCACTACACCCAAACAGCACGCAACCATCCCTTTGTACAGTCTCTCAAGGATGCTGGAGGGCACCTTATGGTGCTATAGGTGTGTTTGAGATCGCTCGTCCCATTAGAAGACAGTTCTCCGTGGGCTACACAGCGGTGATACCCGACTCCATAATGGCCATAGTGTGATCTTGCAGTGGTAGTGGCCTACTCCCAACCCGTTGGTGCACCGTGTCAATGGATATGCTCCAGGAGGGTGGTGTTATCCGGTGGTTTAAACTATTGTACGTCGTCCGAGCCCCTCAGGGTCATGCATACTGCAAATAGATACGTACTCCGCGTGATGATAATCCAAGATCGTCCTCACTTGTACACAGAGGGTCCCCACGTATAAGAGCACATAACCTGCGCATCTGATCGAATTACTCAGCTGCGAACCGGAGGCGGGGATGATCGAAGTGCAAAACTCAGAGTACCGATCTCTGCTACGTTGATCTCCACAACTTGCTCAAGGGAAATGATCATCGCACAACCTGGACCACCGGCGGATCCACTTATCAACTAGCAATTGGTATGCATGGGTGCTGGTGGGCTCGAGTGCACGCGTGCACGAAGGCCTGATTCTACTGCGCATAGCGACTAAGTACGGTAATACGGACACAAATTTTAACACTAATGATAGCGGTTCTCTGAAACCATCCAATTTTTCACGAACGCGATGAAAGCTCATCTCCCTGAGTGGAAAGATCTCACCAAAATCGAAGAGTACCTTACCTATTCTGTAAAGGGAGCCTTTCCCTGAGTCTACTTTACAATATAGTAATACCAGGAATCGATTTTGACACAGATGAAGGGGAAAAGTAGCCTCACGTCCTATGAAACGAGCGAATAAAAGTGTAATGAACATGAATGGCGTAGCTATATTCTCATGGGAGCTCATCGAAGACTAATCGACCGTAATATCCCTCGTGAAGCTAGTTTATAACCAAAAAATAGCCCTAGACTAGAACCTACGCGGCCAAGAAGAACGGTGAGCGATGCTCGACGGTAGTTTGAAGAGCAGTCCACATTGTACACGGCACTACAGATCCGTACTGTAGCGTGTCAGACAAAGATCTACATACTAACCCCATGAATGAGTGCATCTCGAGCGACTTCTAGATTCGAACTTGCGAAATAACGGTCCCCGTGCGAACCAACGTAGCTCTACAGATTTAATAGGCCTTCAATATGTTCCAAAGTCGTCGTGAAAGAGACGCTTTGGGCCAAGGAATGGTAATAAAACGGCAAGCGGGGTTACCAAGCCCGGGCTTGCTTTGTTGTTCCCTCGCCCTCTCCATAACCTTCAATAAAACGACAAGGGGCATTCAATCTAAATTCAACTGCCCAAAATCCTCAATTTAAACCCAGGAATATCTCGTTTATCGGCAAGCAGTAAGCAACTCTGTATGCCCAAGCACGACCTGGTCTGAGTGATCCCTACGAAACCAGAGAGCCATCTCATAACACGAACCCCATGGACAGAATGCCTGTCGAGCTGTGCTCTGCCATATTCGACGGTGCTCTGAGGACCTGGCTTGTTCCTCACCCAGAGTTTGATCTGATTGATTCGATCAATTTCCTTGACGGTGGATGCGCCCCGTTTCATGAATATTTTAGAGTAGAACGAGTGAGAATATGCCTTCGACTGGTCTGCCGACGGTGGAACACTATCCTCTCGGCTCCCACAGTACGCATTGCGGCTGATTCGGGTTGGAAATCTCTCCCGAAATATGCACGTGACGTCCACAGATTACACGCACCAGCCTTTTACTTGTGCGGGACATCATGGAACTGCAGAGCGCTAGAGGTCCTCATGCAGAAGCAACAACGGGACAAGGACGGAGATCCGTCTTTCGCAAGGGGGCTATATCGAACTCGAGTGCTGAGTGCCAACTACCGTATTGTTCCAAAATGGCTCGAAGACTTCTTTGAAAGCAATCCTCCCCTCTGTGCTCTCACAATCAACGCGGCAGCAATTTCGGAGAGCAGGAATCTACATTCCTCTGGAGTTCTTAGCGGACTTATTCACCTACGAATGGAGGGAGAGCAAACTACGGGAGACACAATGCTGGTATCTCTTCCCAACCTGTTGGTTTTAGACTGCGACATGCGCCTGCGCACAGCATTTCCGAGTATCTTCACGAAGCCAGTGCCAATGAGCGGCTGGTTACTTCCAAAACTGAGGACGCTGATACTTCGAAGAGTTGTCGAAACCCGAATACTTCCCCCAGGTTGCAAGGACTTTGTTCTGTCCCACAGGTCAACCCTTGCAGAGCTCGTTATATATCACCGTGAGGAACAGCCTCACCATAAAGATTCAAATAACCTCTTAGCACTCGTACCTCTCCTCCCCAACCTCGAGATATTCAGGATGGCCCCAGCGGATCTGATACTCAGACCCATAGATCTGACGGCTGGTTCGTGTGTAGAACGTCACAGGACGCTTCTCTTGGACAGTTTCACTACCGTCTACTCAGGAAAATATACGAAAAAACGTATAACAGGAAACATCAAGACCCTCTTCCTCGATCAACGTCTTTTTTCGAGTATCTGGCTGACGTCCACTTGGGAGCAGCTGAAGAAATCATGTCTTGGGCAACCCAAAAGACGAACTGGCGCAATATCTCAATACACAGTTGACAGCCTTACTTACGCTTGGGATCTCGGTGTGACGATCCAGGACCGAGAAGGAGTAACTCTCAGCGACAAGGAGTGGGAAAGTTGGAAGTTATAATTAGGGTGTATTCGTTAGTCATCCATGAGTAATGTGTAATTTTGTCTGGTTATTCTTGGTAGCTTGATCTGAGGCAAAACCATTCCAAGGACTGCAGACTCCGTCCATCCCTCGAACGGTTTTGTAGCAGGCATGCACCTTACCGAATATATTATTTGATTTGAGTACTATTTAATGAGCTTAGAGATACCTGTTCAGCCGTTCACCTAGTACTTAAATGTCCTACAATTCTGGGTCGTGCCGCACCTTGGTCCTCGCAAACTCAGCTGAATTTTGCTGCTGCCTCCAAATCCTCGCACCAAAACAAAATCACAAAGTGTGTAAAAAACTTTAAATTCCTTTCCCTCATCTTCATTTCGAAACGCGTTAAATTTCGTGTGATTCCGTCTCATTGTTCATACCAGGGACTTCGTGCGCGGCCAATGGAACATAGTCAAGTGGGCCTCTCCGTGAATAGCGACTCGGATAGCACCAAGGCTACTAGTTTTACGCCTATAGACGACTCAGCGAAACAAGACGCTGGTCGCGCTGCTCTCGAAACCCTCTATGACGCTCTGGGTGGCGCCAGTCTTTTGAGGATCCATACTGAGCAATATCGGCAGATTGCTCAGAATCACGACGGACTCCTTCAACTCGAATGTACCATTCTAGCCAGAGGCGCGTCACTAACTGACCTCACAACGCGTCTTTCATCAAGGTTAGGTACAGATTATGGACCCATAACTCATAGGATAACGTCTATCATGGACTCTGTTGCCAAGAATAGCAGAAACTGTGCCAAAGAACATGCAACATCAGCAGATCCGATAGACGACCTCTTAGAGGATGACAACGTGAAGGGTTCAAAAGATCAAAGATATATTGTAGATGCGTATATTGGGCAAATAAAAGAACTGACGTTACTTCAGCTCTCACTGATCCGGCAGTATTCGCCTCTAGGCCGGATCCCATCAGAAGTGTGGCTACGGATATTTTGACCACTGTGTAACTATGACCACTAAGTCCTTTCTGGATCACCCCAGAGCCAACAGAATGGTTTATATGCCCACTCGACTGGCCCGCGTTTGCTCCTCGTGGAGACGAATCGCCCTTAACGCACCCAACATCTGGACCACGATCGAAATCCCTTATTTTCGGCCAAGAGACCAGTACAACTCCGATCGCCTCACAAAAATTCTTAGTTTATGCCGAGGACAACCGGTCAAGCTCGTCCTTAACGTGGGCGAGATAGTCACCCGTACGCCTGACCCACGAATACTGTGTAGGATACCGTTATATAACGGCAAGGTAACCCTTCACATCATTGGGCCAACTCTATGCCGTTCACGTTCTGGTCGCAGCTTGAACGGTCTCACTATCGAGTATCAATTCCGTCCAGCAGACGCCATAATCTTCCAAGGGAGAAGGGATGAGGCGGGAGGGTCAGGTTACAGCGGTATCATTGACCTCCCGTACGCTCAGTCTATCACTATTCGCAATGTCGGGGAGGAAAACCTCTAGTTGTCAGATCGACCGTTTAAAAAGTTGAGTCTCGACATCTCTCCAGGACTTTCATTCTATCTTATCAAGATGACTGTCGGCGAACCCCTGTCCCCCCTCGCTCAATTATACATCCGCTTTCCCTTCCGAATAAGGGAGGCAATGACGTCGACGCTCGAGCTGCCAAGGCTTCGGATACTCGGTGTAGTCCCTCATTCTAACCTCGAATTCGATTTTTTTTGTGCCCCAAGATCACAACACGTATTCATTTATGCACCAGTCATGCTCGGCACGGGAATAGGGTGGCTAAACGGCGCAGAAAACTTGCCAACAAGCATGGATTCCATCACTCTTCTCGACTGGAAGTATGAAGAATCTTCTATTTATGGCTCGGAGATACTCACTTTTCTCATTACAACGATCCCAACGATTCAAAGGACGCAGTTCAAGAACTGCGTGATAAACCCTGGAATGGTAGAAGTACTCCTACAGCACCAAAACTCGGTGGATTTGATCTTTGAGCAGTGTCTGAACCTTACACAGGCCCAGTGCGACGCACTTTGTACAATTGCAAGGCGAATCACCATCGTAGTATAGGTTTGATCTCGTGGTAACTATTGGTCATATGCCTGTGGATACTCATGTTGACTTGTAGGTATGCGTTCGCTTGCGGGGCGCAACCAGCAGTCGTTTGATCTACCCTAAATGCTTGTTTAAAGGAAAGTGGAACATAAGCGGTAACGTGAGCAAAGATCACTACTCACTTTTGCCCAGTGGCCGTCCGATAGCTCGGACCAAACGTCGACATATGCAATTGGAACAATATAGAATCCTGCAGAACTCGCTGCGGGTTATAGTCGGCGAGGCTGAGTATCAACTTCATGGCGCCGTTGGACTTCCCTCCCAACTCAGAATCAGAATTTAGGATTTTAGCGTCCCCAGCGTCATTCCAGTACGGCTGCGAGCGGGTGGCACGGCTTCGCTACAAGTCATTTCCAAACGAGTCACCACTTTGAATCACGCCGCGCCGGCTGCGCATTTCGACGAACTAGTTAAACTCCAACCGGCAGTTCAAAGGAATCTTCTTCCCCATTCCCCATTCCTCAATCATCGCTTACTGCTGGTGTCGCGCAACTAAAGCTCAGAAAGATGAATCTCACTAAGTATGGACATCTCCACACTCTTCGAATTGCGAGTTCTGGTCACTGAGTGAGGCCTGCTAGAGCATGTCGAATTTCCCGCCGACGGTGGCAGAGGCTGAGATTATCAGCCATCTCGTCATTGGAAACGCCAATCAAATCGCTGTCGCCGAAGACACCCTCTCCAAGGATCTAGAGGCGCTTCGAATCAGCGAGGCTAACCTTGAGCACCTTGAAGAAGCGTTGGCTAATTCGGTCAGAATTTTCAACATGCACAAGCGTCATGTTGAGACTCTCTCATATGACATGAATGCGCTTGAGCAATTAGGCAACGCTATCGGGGAGAGGGGAGCTGTACTCACACATGAATCCGAGAATTTATGGCTGCGTGTTGGCCATAATCCGCCAGCTCTTTTTGCAAAGATGATCGAAGAGTCCCTGAAGAATCTTCGACAGTATCTTGAACATGCTACCCAAGTCTACAGTGTGACGGAGCAGCAAGCCGTGCGCCTAGTCGAAGAACGGGACAGGGAACGGGTGCTCGTTGCGACCAAAAGAGACGTCGTACCGGTCCAACACAAACATGTACAAGAATTGAGGGGTGTTTAGGCATCGCTCATGAGAAGATTCGCTGCCCAGTTCCGTCTCCCTGCTGAGGTCCTGCTACACATCTTCGAGTGGTCTATCCGAGGGACCATCGAGGACTACCTTGAGGATCCAGGAAAGCAAAGGATGGTCTACATGCCACTCCTCCTGGCCCAAGTGTGCAAGTCGTGGCGGGCCATCATGGTTGAGACACCAAGTGTTTGGACCACGATCGACATTCCATGCTCGCTTGCAAGAATACGGCCAAATCTCGCTCGCCTCAGAGAACTGATTGGTCGGTGCAGACAGAACCCTGTCAAACTTGTTCTCAATTTGGGCGATATCTCAATTCCTGCGGGTGTCCAACCAGATCTCAAGTGTTGGATCCCTGAAATTGAAGGACCAGTCCCGGATATTCATCTCCACATCATAGTGCCGCTTGTATGTGGTCCACCTGGGGCAGAGCCTGCCTACGTTAGGTTGCAATATGGCGAGAGACCTGCCAATTCTATTACCTATCAGGGTCGATTTGGTAGGCTGTTTACATCTCAGCAGCCAACTCGAGTCGTATTGCCCCCCGCAAGCTCTCTTAGGTTTCTCAAGTTGGATTCAAGCCCACTCCGATTCACGAGCGAATATCTCTCGGAGTGGGATGCTGAATTCGGGCCCAGATATTCATTCGAGAGCTTCCTCCCCATCCTCCGCCGCTCACAAGATCATCTGAAGAGAATGATGATCCGTTTACCTTTCAAGTCTCGGCTTCCGGAGGAGACCACATTTACCCTTCCGAATCTTGTAAGCTTGGGTCTGGTCCTTCACTCCAACCTCGATCTTCACCGTCTCGCAGCACCTCGCATAGAAGAGATATATCTATACGAGCCGAGAGTCGATGACGGGTTTCGAGGAGTGCTTGGATGGAATCGATATCCTTCTTGCTCCATTGTCACGATGAACATCGTAGATTGGGGTCAACAAATGCGGAGGACGATAGGAGAATACGAGGGGCTTCTCGCGGCGCTATTGATGAGTGCCCCTAGGCTCGAGGTTCTTCGCCTGGTCAACTGCGAGGTTGATATAATGGTGCTCGCCCGAGTGCTTCAAGGCCGGCCAATTGCCCATTTAATTCTACAGTAATGTCGTGGGATCACGCAAGAACAATGCATTAATCTCAGTACCGTCGTTCAGCGTCTCAGTATTGTCGTTTGAAACCGACTCAAGTGGATCGTCACCGTTACATAGCCATTCTATGCGTATGCGATTTAAGTAATGAATCTTATGCTAATCTATTGCTCTATGTTCTCATCGTTTGTACATGATAACCAAATGGTCGCCGTTGGATCAAATTCGAGTGACATTTCACTGTAGATAGGAAATTATTTCGTAGCTATTACCTGTATTATAGCTTAACAAGTTTTCCATGAAGATTTGACGTTGAATGCTTTAAGTCAGATTACCGATAGCTATGTTATCAACAGTCCAAACTCGCTCAAATGGGGTAAAAGGTGGGTTGTATAAACGGAATGACGGAGAGGTATATGATCCAGTACATCAACTGGACAATACATTAAGCGGAAACAGTAGCGGTAGTGTTAGCAGTCGACACAATACCCTTTGCGAGTTGCTTCTGCACGAGGTAACAAGTAACTCCACCAATGGCTCCCGTCGGGGAACTCGCCAACCAAATCGCGTTCTCCACGCACCAGGCATTTGCTCCGCCTGAGATGCTGAAGGAAGCGGAGCCCTTGTTTCCATTGTCGTAGTACTCGAATTTCCAATCCATAACCCATCCGCACTGACCGCGGAGGTTGTCGAGGAATCCTCGTCCCCAATCATTATCCCAAGTCCCCCAAGTATCCACTCGAACGTAATCTCTTCCACCTTGGTTTCGCTTGTTGCAGGAAGCCCCGTTGTCGCCTCGCTTGACCAGGTCGACCGGGAGTGGACCGCCTTTCGCAACGGTAGGTGCAGCGGATACGCCGAGGGAAATAATGGAAAGAACAGAGGTAAGTACTGCAACTTTCATGGCTTTGGAAGAATATCCTAAAGAACTGGCTCCTAAGCGATCTTCAAGTGGAATGGATGTGCATCTTACTCACCAGTAATAACAATGATGCTGGAAACGCTTGTACGTGGAGGTTTAACTCGATTGGTGCCGCTGTTGGTTCGACATCAAAGCTCAAGTAGAGGCCTTTTATACCGGCGAGTGCACCATAGTAGTTCTACAAACATGATGGGCAACATTGCCTATAGAAGAGAAGTAGAGCATATTGCATGGTCCTCCCTGCGCATTTTCCCGCGTCCCCTTCAAGGCGCTCGTACGCGTCTATTGGGCGCGCATTAACTTGGTTGGGCGCAGGGGGGCTTCTCTGCATTTACAATCGCTTCTTGTTGTCATGTGTCGACAGCAGGATCTCTAAAAGTAACCACAAAGTCAGTAGAACAGGCTCACTCGAACTAGTCGGCGAGGGCGTTGAAACGGCTAGCCACCTTTGCACTTCTGGTGCCACCGATCAGTACAACCCGAAATGACTTCAAGAACCGCACCGGACCAAACTGGTGTTAAGATGTAGCGCCTAGGAAGCGAGTGTGACTTCTTCCAGAATGTATCCGGTCATCAGATCTGGTCTGCTTCTCCATGCCGTGGGCCTTCAAGTGCGAGTTGGAGGCCTTCGGCAGGTGTTCTTTTCGCATGGCATTGAGGCAGTTGACCACTGCACTGCTCCGCCCCTGTGCGACGCCGTCTCCAAGAAAATTCTTCCGGGGGCGCTATAACTACGCCCTACCTGTGTTTTCACCCACATACGCAGACGCCAAGGGATGCCAAGATCTGCACACGGGTGCGAACTCTGCCGCCTCACTTGAGAGGGCACTGTTCTCGACTTTTTGACTTCGATTGCTGTTTCTGATAAACATGTGTCAACGTCTATTTTGTAGATTTGTCAACTTACAGCAAATGCTTTGAATGCACTCCACGTCGCTATTGCGGGTGTCGACCCATTGTCATTCCCAGTATTGTAGGAGGTCCAAAACGCGGTCAAAATGGCATAGTTTCAACATTAAGCTCCTGGGAAATGAAAGCTCAGCGCTCAGAAGGTGCAGCGCATCGGAGGCGAAGGTTCTTCCAGGACAGACTCAGTAATTCGATCCTTCCCCAGCATCGGTTAGACCGTTCGTTGTTGTAGGCGTATCCCTATGTGGACGCCCAACCAGATCGAAGCCCTCCCCAAACTCCAGCATCAAGGAGGCAACCATTTGTCCAGCTGTAATGCAGTCCGCACACGAGGCGATGGAGAATTTGATGTTCTCCCGTGAATGCGCCAAAATTGGGACTGGCGTGCACAACTCTCGAACCGAGCTTTCAGACGACAGGAACGTTGGCCCTTACCAACTCCCATCCTCTGAGTAAGCAAGTCCCGTCACCCATCATATGCCCTATATCAGAGCTAGAGAGTAAGTGCACACGAAAGTTCACCAATTGCTAATCGTACCTCCAAGAATAATCGGTCCTCGCCACTGAACTTGTCGATCACAACGGCGGACCAGTTTCGCTTTGATTCCTGTTTGAGCTTCAGTCATCTACAGGCTTGACCTGGCTAAGCCCCGTTTCGATTAGCTGTCGAGTGCTGCCCAAGAGTTCTACGACCATGTCTTTGAATGGATCCCCGTTCGCGACAGTTGAGACGACCGCGCAGCCTCGACGGAGTCTCACATCTCGCAGCAGTGTACCCAGATCCCGATGTTCGAGTGCTACCGAATCAATTATCACCTATAGAACCTACACGGGATTACCCTCTAACTGTCCGAGACGTTGTAGGAGTTGCTGGACATTCGTCTCGAGACGGTTGACATTCGCCTTCTCTACCTCGCCGTTATCCTGCATACTCTTCTCCAGTGCCTTGACAGCAGCCTCAAGGTCATTCAGTGACGAGCGATTGCGGACTTGTTGTGTTTCAAGCTGGACATGGAGAGGAGAAAAGACGAGAAAAATATAAGTATATGGTCGATGGATGAAATGATAAATCGTACCTGATCCATACTCCGTTGGAAGTCCGCTGCTGCTGCATGAAGACTCGAAAGGGTTTTCAGCCGGGCAAGAATATGGGGGAGCGTCGGTAGATGAGGGGCAAGGCGTTGTAATATAGGTGTGATTTGCTCTTGAATTGCTGAAGGTGCCGTCCCTGGGCCTCCGCCCACAGTTCCATTCGTCGTACGGGCCTGAGTGGAAGCAGTTGTTCCACCCGGTTGTGCCAATGTCGAGGCAGCATTTTGGGCAGCTACTCTATCCATGTCGGTCAAAAGCAGCTTTAATCGTCTAGAGATAGAATCGATGGTGCGCGGTTGTGTGAGAATTGTGAGCTGTGCGTTGAGTTTCGTGAGCATCGGAAGCAAGGGCGGCGGTAACGGTGAGGTCTCGTCTAGTGCGGCACTTGCGCTTCCAACGAGCTTCTCCAGTTCTCCTACTCGCGAGTCAAGTCCAACTAAGACTGGATCGGCTTCCTCTCTGGCCGCGGAGATGTTCTGACTCCCGCTAAAGCTTCCCTCACGTCGATGGATACTTCCATCGCGGCGATGTAACGCAGAACCGGAGAGTGGTGATGTTACAGTCATCCCTCCATATGTCTGCACAGATCCGTGTGTGTGTGAAGTAGAGGACTTGCTTATCCC
>WSTO01000424.1:0-11740 GCA_019627685.1 Serendipita sp. 399 | reverse complement strand
CCTCTCCTCCCTCTCTCTCAATAGCGAAACTTTCCCTAGGCTCGTCATCGCAAACGGCAAAGTGACGTGGTTCGCTCGTCACCAACCGTTTTACTTGGGCTAGGTAGTGGCAGTGTGGACCATACGCTGCCTTGTAGTATTATTGTCTCCTTCCCTCTTCTCCTTTTCTGTCCTGCAGTTGATATTTCAGCTGCAGGAATTTGGTTTCGTGCACATGCGTCCCCCTTCCTCCCTTCCGTTTCACGGTTGGGTAATTCCTCTCATCGAGAGTTGTATACTTAGCTTTCTAGGACGCTCAATACATAATGCGATTCAAATTTTATCTGGGGCAAATTGACTTGCTTACGACGCCGTTATGTATGAGCCCGAAAGACCTCTGGCTGGTGCCTCTAGACGCCGCTCTCCGGTGGAATGCAATCATTACAACAGCGGCGCGGAACCTACAAAAGTGAGGTTTAATCCGATTGGTCTGATAAAAGGCCAACCCCTTAGGTCTCGATGGGATGTGGTAACGCGACATCAGCGGAGTTTCAAAATACACTTCTGTGTTCACCACGACACGCAACCTGCTCAACTTGTTCATCTACACGAAAACCCTGCGGCTCAAAGACCATCACAGTTCAGTTTTTTAACCCGCGTCGAGAGCGTGTTTTGCCGACTTCGAAAAACTCGGTTTGTTGAACATTGCGTGACAAACATCGGCTACAACGCGCAAACAGACCCTAAAAAATTTTCTTTCTTGGACCAAAACCTTCTCAAGAGTATAGCATGCCTAGCTGACAAACCGAAATCCGTGTTCTCAACAATGTACTCGATACATCGTGCCATTGTCCACCTGTTCCAACTACAGGCGACAACTCGTCCAAGAGCTCAACCATAGGATCAGAGTGAACTAAAATCACTTGTTCAACGCGAGCTCTGCCCAACATTCCGCCTATTTGTGATCCCCTCCTTCTGCTTATGAAGCCTTTGCGCTGTGAGTCCTCAAGTCCACGTACCAATGATTAGGTAACTCAAATCAATATACACAGCCCCTCATTGATTCTTGAAGGTTTCGTCAATTCATGGGCGTAGCCACCTCCTGCTATTTAAACCTTTCGACCACTACGACAGGGAAACTCGACGCGAACATAATTAGCGTGAATTAGGGATCCAGATTACTGCCTTATGCTCAATCCAATATCTTGCTCTTAGTTCAGGGGGTTCACCAGCTCCGACCGACTCCGCTTGCGTCCTCACTTCCTTTTAGGCAATAAACGGGCCCGTGGCTCTAAAACATGACCAGCACTGGTTCAAATTCCACCCTCTATAACTTTTGCAACCAAACTCGCGCCTTTATCTCAGACTTTGCGACGACGACCCCTCACACCAAAATTGTGTCAAAGTTCCTCAAGACTTCGAAGAAGACGTTTTAAAGATGGAATATACACTCAATACCTTCTCCAGTGTGGCTTACGCTCCCTCTCACCGTCGCAACACTGGGCAGGAGGAGGAGGATGCAATGACATCGGCCAACCGCAGCATTTGGGACTCGACTCAGTGTATTCAAACCCCTGAGACGTCAGTTTCTCCCTTTCTCACAAATCTCACAGACGACCTTGTACGCTGCATCGACCCCAACCTTGCTCTCCTGACTCAACCCAACCCTGTAAGAGTGACTGGTAACCATCGGAATTATCACGTCTCACTAAATCCTTTTTCCTTTTGAATACGTAGTCAATTTATCAGCCTCCCAATGGCGCTCCACTGTCCGCAGAACACAATAGTCAATTCGTGAGGGAGGCGAGAAGTGTACAAGGAAATAGGGACCCCACTTACGATGAGGTTGTGGATCCAATCAGGGACGCAACGAGCAATCAGAGCCAGACTTACGCGGTCCAACCTCCTTTCCTCCAGCCTTCTTCCCACGCAATCCATCGTCCGTTAGAATATTACAGTTCAGATGGTGAGAATTCCCCTCTAATACAGCGGAGTGTTTGGAGCTCATTGGCATCTAGCTTACTCCAATAGCATTAGCTACTCCTTCGGTTATCCAAATGCAGAGGGAAATGTTGCAGCGTTGAATGACCGCATCATCGATGCAGACATACAAGGTAAGGATGATTTTTTGAGGTCCTGCTTCTATAGCTCACCGTCCTCAAGCCTCGGAAATCGTGTCCTCCAACGGCGTCTTTCCGGTCGCGAGCTCCCGGGCAAGGCGCAGCCAAAGTTCAGTGTTGAAACCCCAGGACCAGACGATGGTCAACCTTCGAGAGTACCTCCAGGGCCCCAAATCGCATCTCTGGGATGTATGCTTGAGTATTTTAGAGACTACTTGGTATAAAACAGGCTCGCACGAGCCTGGGTCTCAGCTGAACGGAGCCGCCAAGAACAGCGTGTTCAGGAAATTTATCAGTTCGACCCCACCATATACGTGCTTGCTTTGCTCGAGTGACAAACCACGTTCATTGGACCGAGCATTGGGCCATGCTAGGGGGCACCTCGGATATCGTCCTTACGATGGCTCTGCATGCAGCAACACCGCGAATGACGCCAAACGTCGCAAAGAAAAGTACACTGATCTTAAATGTGATGTATGGTACGTAGATGTGGGAGGTTTGTTAGCTGAATACTCACATCAACGACCAGTGGCTGCTCGTTGACCGTGCAAAATAGATCACGGCATAATAGCTCGAGAAAACACCAGGATGCAGTCAAGGCTAAGGCTGCTGCTAGGGCGCAGTCGAATTGATACCCCAAGCGATGGTTCGCGAGGGACTACACTATCTTCATTCAAATGCACGTAGTTTAATCGTCAGCTCCTGGCGCCGGGGCTGCTTCGGGTTCTCGTTTTAATATATTCTCGATTCTCTTCCCCGCATTTTCCCTCTCCTTAATAGATGGCCCGCAAGTCTTGGAAGAATACCCGAGTTCTATGATCGTGACACTGAGCTGTCAAACAGGCCTTTTCAGGAAATGCTCACCAAGTGACGGGTATTGTAATGGCACAGTGGGGCTCAGTAAAGGCAAAGCCGAAAGATCGAGAGGGAAAGGTTGGCCGATCCATGCACTGCGGTGAGAGTGATCGCTATATGGCGGATATGCGTTGTAAGTTGCTAATGGTTGTGGCTACCGTTGACCACTCACAGTCGCTACGAGATCCAAATTAGTCAAATGATCTATCAAGTGGGATACTCTCTCTACATACCTCTTTTCGGGTGAGTGGATGGATAAGGACACTGGAAGGAGTGTTCACTTATCGGCAATCCACCAGAAACTACCCGTTCGTACCTCAGTGTACCATGATGTTGGCACAAGTAAGAGAAAACGGAAGCGAAAGACTCCGTTGGGCACCAAATTTCGTATGACCCTATCGATGACCTGAATAATGGAGGTGAAGTAGGTGATGAATAAACGTACCAACAGGGTGAGGGCCCATTGGCCACTCATTCACTCGCCAGAGAGGCACTGCGACGAATGCACCTGCACGACGAAGTCTGAGCACTGCATCGCGGAGGGCCAACGCCTCCTTATGCTCTTGTTCGTTCTTTTGGTGGAAATAGATATGGAAGTGATATCTATTGAGGTAGTTCGTTGCCCATATTTATATGGAGCGTTAGGATTGGACGAACTCTTTGATCTCTTCTTTAAGTACAGCCTTCAAATCTGTTGGAGGTTGGTCATTACTCGTTTCAGTGCTTGCAGCATCTGTATTCTACTCGATTGGTCAGTGTCGGTTGACTACTAAAGCCATTATTGAACAACAATGCACTTGCCTCTTGGTCCGGACGGTCGATCGTGGTCATTACTAGATGTAAGTCGTTGTATCAGCAAATCAGCAGGCGTTGTGGGGCCCTCGCTGAAATTTCGAAACGCTTAAAGGAGCTAGAGAGGTCCAAAGCGTGCGACCGATTTTATCCACACTGATTTATCATCATTTGGGAGTTTAATGGCAAAACGACGAGGCGTGTGGGTGAGACTTCGTAATAGAAGAGTCCACATGCCATGCATGCGTTCAAGCCCGTCTATCACAAATGCGGTTCGTTCGCTTGTGGGAGGAAGCGGTGAGATTGGAGAGGCAAACTTCCAGCTTTCACGATCATGAATTTACATGGTAGAAGACCAATAGCCTCACGAGGGCTCCGATGGCAATTTGAGTAGCTCCATAACCCCTTTAGCCTTAGAGGATACTCCGCAAATCAACACGTAGTCATCCTCGGCCACAAGGGTAGTCGCCTTTATGACTTGCTGTGCAGACATACTCCATAGCTTTGTCGCTTCGGCACCGGCACTCCAGAGAGCTGGTATTTCGAAACATAACACCTCGCCTCCGAGAGATAGGGATAGCAGCGTATTTTCGTCCCGGTGGAGAAATGCACTAAAGTAAGCTCCATCTCTCAGAATGAAGACGAGGCGAAAATGGAACCTGATACTCACACACCAACGATGGGACCATTTCCCGCCTTAACCCAAAGACCTGAGGATACTTTCAAGCCTTCCCACTTGCGACTTCTACGCTTCGCTTGGGACGATGTCGGGCTTCTTGACCCACCGTATCCTATCCAGATATGCCCACTTGCGGTTGAACACGCAATAACGTCATTTGACGAAATGGCAATGGACAGGGCAAAAGGTGGAGAGAGGGAAAGATTAGGAGTAATGCTGTCTTCTGAGGATGTGGTCGGGACTGTGGACTGTCAGCTGCATTATCAATCAGTAATGGGAGACTCACCCAGATCGAGATGAGACAGTAAACTGCCCGTTCGCGCATCGAAGTGCAACAACGTATTGTCGTAACCACCAGAGCAGACTATTTGCTTATCACAAAAAGCCCGTTCATAGGTTCCTCTGCTCACATACTCTCGGAAACCCGGCTTGCGACAAAAGAGATAGGCATTGCTACCTGTGCTTGCGGGATTCAATAGAAAATCTTCGAAAGAGTAGATTCTTGCATACGTTACGGTGAACCTGGCGCATGAATGTGACGACTTGCGTTTCTAAGTCGACGAGGCCAACTCGTCCCGAATCAGTTGTGAAAACCATCATGTCCTTCTTCATCGCAAGCTTTTGGACACAATTAAATATGAGACAGGTATCCATGACTCGTTGTTCACCTCGTTGATCTCGTCGTCTTCCCCCTCGGGTTCGATTGATATCCTCAACACTGCATCTGAGAGTCGCAGTATATGATTGAATATATTATCCAAGTCAGTTGGAGACGACAAGTCAAAGCAGAAGATCTTGATAAAAAGTCAGTCGTCCAGGATTGAGAAGAACTGCAATGGACTTACATTCATTCCACAAGAAAACCAAACAGAATTCTCCTGACCCTTCAAAGAAGAGAATCTCAACCATGAAACGGACGCCCCTAGGCCCATGATCGCCTTTCTAACTCTTTTTTCGGGAAGATGATACCGCCTGACGGTTCCATCATCACATCCGAGTACTACAGTACTCCCTTTTGCATCCATGCTCGATACTGCACTTGGAGTCTCGATGATCAGACTTGCTTCTAGCGGCTCCATTGT
Source organism: Serendipita sp. 399 (assembly GCA_019627685.1). Lineage (NCBI taxonomy): Eukaryota > Fungi > Basidiomycota > Agaricomycetes > Sebacinales > Serendipitaceae > Serendipita > Serendipita sp. 399. Next base: position 6,233 of record WSTO01000424.1, on the reverse strand, counting down.
TGGATGTGGCAAACGGCCGGCCTTCCTTTGTCAGCACCTTTTTGCTTCCCGCCAGCCCTCAAGGTTCGCCAAAGTCGACACTGACTCTACTCGTGCTTCCATCTGGGAGCTATAGAGAAACACAAAAAACCTTTACAAACCCCTTGGACCCCTTACACACGATGTCACAACGCAGGGGTAGAAATAATATCACAGGGCCTACTTCAGCCCTTACATCGTTTCTTCGGGTAAGTTTCAGCTAATAATCCTACTTTACAGTTCGATGGGTCTTTGTAACATCACTTTTCTACGGCTTTTTCTGAGGTTTCGAGTAGGAGCATGGCATAACCGCCCGCACCAGTGTATTCGCGCCACGTGCTCCTCAGGAGGCCCCAAGAGGAGGAGAAAGTGATGTAGAAGACCAGCCTGAAGGAGCCTCACAGTCTCCCGACAAGGATCCGGTAAGCGAAAACAGGTTCTCAGTGTATCGATCATTCATACGTTGTTGTGTCAGGAAGAGTATCTCTCAGATAACTTGGACGACTCTGAGGGGCCCAGTCCTCCCAAAAAGAAGCGAAAGCTTACTGCGTTGGCGGAAGAGAAGCTTAAGGCTAAAGAACGCGCAAAAATGGACAAAAAGAAAGCGGCCAAACCTAAGCCAGCAGAAGATGAAGACGACGATGACGACGAAAACGATCCTTATAAAGCAAAGTCCAAAGGGGTCATGGCTCAAGCATTGAACAGCGCTGTACCCATCGGTACCTTCCAGAACTGTGCCATATGTGGAAAGAAGTTCACGGTAGTGAGTGATGGAAACAATCGAGCTCGAAGAGAGTCTCATTATCCCGGAATGGCAGACCAAGTACACAATCTCCAACGATACTGGTCTCTTATGTCATGCTTGTGCTAAAGCATCTGGGAGTGATCCTTTCAAGAAACCGGCACCGCGTAAGCGCAAACCCACTGAGAAGCGAACGGTACAAAACTTCGAAGAGGTTGAGGCCGTCCGGCCCCTAACAGCAATGTGCATTAATGTATGTCCCCTACTCGACTCCCTGATTTGCATTTCATACTGTTTATAGATGATTGGCAAGTATATAGACCACGTCGAGGAGCTTGGAGATATCGGTGCTGTCAATATGGACAGAATATGCAAGATCGTCTCCAAGACGCGCAATCTAACGCAGGACAACGTCCGACTCTTCTATTCTGCTACCAATACCTCGCTTGTTATCTACGATAGCACAAGTAAGTGCACTTGCAGAAGTTTCTGACGTTTGCTAACGAGAATCAGACTTGCACTCAGATGCACTCGAAACCTTGGCATATCTTAATCCAAATCTCGAACAACTCACACTCTATATGTGTGGCCGGATGGAGTCACGAGTGCTCGAACACTGGGCACAGCAGTCACAATTTCAGCAGCTCAAGCGGCTCGAGCTTCTGGGTCCGTTTCTTGTTCGAGAAGATGCATGGAAGTTATTCTTGCGAGAGAAGGGCCCACAACTCACAGGATTCCTCATTACCAATGCGCCACGATTCACCAAGGATTGCTTCGACGTCCTCATAGAAACGGCTCCCCAATTGGAGGAATTACGCCTAGCAGAAATCACAAAACTGGAAGACTCATGGCTCGAATCGATTGCGCAACTTACGAATCTAGTCAGTCTAGACCTCAGCTCAGACTTCTCCGGTCGGACATCACTCTCCTCTACTGCTGTTATCGAGCTTCTGAGGGCGATAGGCAATAATCTGACGTTGCTGAACCTAAGTGGACACGAAGATCTAGAAGACAACGTTCTCAATGAAGGTATCGCAGAGAATTGCAAGGGTCTGGAGGAGTTGCACCTTAGACTCCTGCCAATGATCACTGATGCGGGAGTCGCAGCGCTCTTTGGAGCCTTACCGCGGACAAATCGACTCGGGAGAGTCGACATGTCTCGTTGTCATGGCGTGTCGTCGGATGCACTCAGTGCCCTTCTGAACCATTCAGGGAGTTCGTTGGTATTCCTCGGGATCAACGGATGGAAAGATGCTGATGAGACAGCTCTGAGCAAAATTGGAGAGAAGGCGCCCAAACTAATCGAACTAGATGTCGGGTGGTGCAGGAACGTCAACGACTTGGTGATAGGGAGTTTGGTGAAACCGAAAAGAGGCAAAACACAATTGAAGACACTCAATTGCTTTGGTTGCAATAGGATCACCAATAATTGTCCTAAAGAGGTAAGTTTGGAGGTGCATTGTTCAGAAATACGTGGGTTTGTTAACGTATTCCTAGATTGGGGTCAATATCGTAGGGGTTGAGACAGATTTACGGCGACAACGATTATAAGGACACGCCAGATCCAGACAAACATGTACTTCATGGATCTTCAGATGTCCGACTACAGCATCACTACTCCAATGCCTCTTCCTGTGGGTACTCCATCCACCGATTCGATACCGGCTAGAGGTGCAGTCCGCCAGTTGTATAGATAATAGTTCAATAAACCATCCCCTGATCCGAACTGTTGTACGTTAGTATTGCTTTCAGATAACCCGGGCATCTTACTTTGAGATCCGCAAGGAAGAGTGGGTTGTCCATGAGAGTTAGGGCGTTGAAAACATCGAATTTTGCCTTCCATGAAACATTAACGGTGTTTTTTTTTAATGAAAGTATGAGGAATTTTACCTGAGCGGCGATGACCATAGCATCAGTTACAAGTTCTTCCAGTCGCTTCTTTAGGGGCAGCTCATTTTCGGTCTTGAATGCAACATCCGTCGCATAGTAGAAGAGATATGCAGCATCCAGAACATCATACTTTGGCGTCGGATGCATTATCGAAGATGGAAGGGTGTAAAACGAGACATAATCAGTAATCTCTGCCGTCGTGGGGTCCTGAATGACCATCAGTCGGTAGCCGCATAGCAAAGAACTGCATTCCGGCTCACCTCCACAACAAAGCTCCAAACGACCTGCCCTTCTCTTCGCCACTTCTTGACTGGTCCTTCTCCTCTGCCACTGAAAAGCTGATGTCGGATGTCTGCTTCACTCATTACCGGTACCAGACCAAATCGCTGCATATATCTCTCCCAGAGCTTAGTAACTGCGGGGATATCCCTTTCCTCCAATTCTCGAAGCCCACTCGATGCTATGTGAGGCAAGTAAGTGCTAGAAAATGATGTCGAAATGATGCGCACGAGGTTGTATAGACTTTCCCTTTCCGTCACCATTACTGCCGAGGAACGCTGCCTGATCTGCACTCATTAGTCGAGGCGTCGATGGTAGAGCAAATTGTCGCAGCATTCGAGCCATGGTGGATCCCCTTGAAACACTTGTGAATTTGACATCTACCAACTTCTGGACGTTCAGCGACCTGTGATAGTACCTATAAGGCAACGATGAGTTGAGATTGTGAGAGGATGAGAGATTTAACATACCGACAGGTACTGATTGGGGTTGGTAGAACCACTCCGGCGGTATAGATCGCCTGAAATATACCTTTCAAATGACACTGACGCGTTACCTCTTTAATAAGCACGGGTGCCAATCGTTTCGAGCGTAGCTTCTTGTGAACACAGAGGAAGTTCACCTCCGAGACTGGTATAACGCTAATAGATGTTTTAAAAAAAATCGGTGCCTCACGAAGGGAAAGGGCACGCACTTTTTTCGCACTCGTAACTTGACCGGAACTGCGCTGATAAAAGCAACGAGCCTGCCTTTGCCTTGTTCGCCTTCAGACTTCTTTGTAGCTACTCGTACGCCGACATGCCAGTCGCGCTGCCAGTCTGGTGGCATGAGCGCCCATCTTAGAAACTCCGCCGAGTACTTGAACCGGAAAGCTGCATCGTCATCCTCGACATAGTTCGCACTGAGAAGTTCATGGAGTTCCTTTAGCTATAACACCCATGAGCACTCTGCGATAGTCATGTGATACGCGAACCTCTGCGTCGTCGGTGATGTCAACGTTCACCCATTCAAACTCCTTCGGGAGAGGATAGACGGTTTGTCTAACTTCAGAAGCAGGCTTGGATATCTCTATTGCACCATCTTCATCGGGAATGCCCTCTCCTATTGCCAATGTGCTAGTCAGTAAATGTGACACAAGCAGTACAGATCCAAGACATACCAAGCTGTGGCACGGGTTGTGTAGACCAAAATTTGTGTTCACCCATTTCTTTTCGATTTTTTCCGCCAATTCCCGCCTTGCCTTTCAAGACATCCAAGATCCGAAGTCGGTCCAAGGCCATACGAACATGCGCTTCATCTAGGTTTTCAGTGGTCGATGCACCATGTTTTTGTCTGTTCTATTAAGATTCGTGCACCCAATCCGTGAAGCGAATAACATGCCTGATTTCACTGACTACGTGGTCAACAACCTCTTGAGGAATGTCATTAGCACCCTTATTCCCCTTCGATTTCTTTTTCTTCTTTTGTTTCTTTGCCTTGGAAGTGGTAGCACTGGAAGAAGGCTCAGCTGCGGCTGCGTTCTCGTCATTGGGTATTTCATCATCAGATCGCTCTTCTTCCTCTTCCAGCTGTAATTTCTGTTCATCCTCGTCGTTGATCTCTTCTATTCGGGCGGACATTTGTGCGAGGCAGAAGCCGTATCAGAAAGTGGAAGTGGCCAAGTTGACCTGCCACTGACCTCTTCAGTTGGATTCCGCCGCATCATCAAGGTCATAGCACTGATCGCGAAATCTTTCAACCTTTTCATTGATTCAAGCTTTCGATTATTTCCCAGCTGCATCTTTTTGGAGAGACTAGAACTTCGTATCCTCTTGATTTCTCTTCTGAACAGAAAAAATGGCGTCCTCAGCAGCTCCTTCCACTTCAAAAGCAAGATCGGGTGCAAATGCGGCCTTCAACGATAAAGTACGCGCTTGCTTTGACGCGTCGATGGAACCAGTGGCTGATGAAGATACTTTGGGCAGAGCAAACCTATGGAGGTTCGGTTATCAAATATGACAGCTGCAAAGGCGATCAGTGATGTCGTTAGAACATCGCTAGGTCCCAAGGGGATGGACAAAATGGTCGGTGGTTCCTTTGATCCGCGATGAGTGCGCTGATAGTGACCATTTCACGCATTTTCTATGGATACCATATCCATTAGATATCGAATTCAAAAGGAGAGGTTATTGTCACGAATGACGGTGCTACGATATTGAAGAGCATCCAAGCATTGCATCCTGCGGCAAAAATGGTAACTGTCCTAATAGGGTATACCACATCGCCTAATACCTTGAGCAGCTTGTCGATCTATCCGCTGCACAAGATATCGAAGCAGGGGATGGAACCACCAGCGTTGTGGTCCTAGCAGGCAGTCTGCTCGGTGCGGCAGAAAAGATGCTTGGGAAAGGTTCGTTGCGTTATTGTCAGGAGACAAAGGCACTTATATCATTGTAGGCATACACCCCTCCTTAATTGCCACTTCGTTCCTCAAGGCGGGCCAGAAATCTGTGGAATTCCTGACAGAAATGTCCACTCCGATCGACCTGAGTGATAGTGCCAGTCTATTGAGCGCCGCAACGACAAGTTTAAACTCCAAGATAGTCTCACAATACTCATCTACCCTTGCCCCTATCGCTGTCAAGGCGGTCACACGAATTGCCACTGCTCAGAGCTCAAATGTAGATCTGAGGGACATTAGAATTGTAAAAAAGGTCAGTAATTTGCATCAGTGAGTGAGTATATTTAAATAGATGGACGCAGATTGGAGGCACAATAGAAGACACTACACTAGTGGAAGGGGTTGTCCTCAACCAAAATATGGTTACCTCACATGGAAGTCCATCTCGTGTCGAGAAGGCCAAGATTGGTCTCATCCAGTTTCAGCTCAGCCCGCCAAAACCAGATGTTCGTACCGTCTGCCTACACCGGCTTTTCCTAAAGACTCAGATTTTGACAGATGGATCATACAGTCATAGTCAATGACTATCGCCTAATGGATAAACTCATCAAAGAGGAGCGCGCATATCTCATCAATATGCTGAAGAAGATCAAAAAGTCGGGGTGCAACGTTCTACTCATCCAGAAATCGATACTTCGAGATGCAGTGACAACCGAATCGCTAGCCATTCTTGCCAAGCTCAAGATCGCTGTCGTTAAAGATATCGAGCGGGACGAGATCGACTTTCTTTGTCGAAGTCTGGGGTGCAAACCTGTTAGCGATGTCGACGCATTCACCGAGGATAAATTGGGTTACGCAGAGCTTTGTGAAGAGGCACTGATACAAGAGTGCAAGGTTGTCCAAATCACAGGTGTGCGGTATGCC
>WSTO01000423.1:0-13257 GCA_019627685.1 Serendipita sp. 399 | reverse complement strand
AATACCCCCGCAGGGCTGAGTTTATAGAAGTTATTTGGAGGAAATGCAGGTTGAAGTGCACAATATGAGCGCCATGGAAGGGCCTCCTTGTCTGGATTTAGCTGGTATATTAAGAAAAGTGTGAGAATAATGGCGAATAAGGCGAAAAGCACAAGTGAGAATAGCTAGAATTGAAGTTCAAAGTTATCAGCACTCGTTTCTTATCTCTTAATCCAGTCGAGTGCTTACAATGGTTACTGGCTGCGTCGGTACCAGCGGGTGACGAGCAAGACGTGCAAGTCGACGTTTGAGACGTCTGACAACAGAGAAACCAGAATCTCTTCGCCTCCTACGTCTTCCAGAGTCCGAGTCCCACCACCTTGTGGGTCCTAACAGCGGGGAGGACGGCTCATCATCCAGTTCTGAGCAGAAACCAAAAGGAGGCGAGCCAGCTCTTGATGCCGCAGCTGACGATGCTGCTCTTCCAGAATGTATACTGACACGAATGGTATCACAGCTGTCGTCTGAGTCCGAGGAGGAAGGACTCTCGTAGCCGCTTCTAGGGTTGCCCATTGCCATAGAGCGCGACCGCTGAGGTTCCGAGGACATCCTGGAGAGTACGAGCGGCATCCCAGATCCTCTATGGTTTACTACTCCCTGCTGCAGCTTGTCCAGGATTCTTATCGTCGAAAAGGTTGGAAATGTCGGATGATGCCCCACCCTTCACCATGGCAAGTTTGAACGTATGGAGACAAATTACGATTATTACCATATGTACAGGTATTAGTTGCCACTAGATTTTTATTTTTACGTCTCGGAAGATATCTCCGGAGGTGTTTCGTCCAACGTCGACCAACCAGGTGCCCTTTCTTTACCCTTCCCTTCTTGATGTTGTGCGTCCTCAGTCTCTTTGGGTACTCCCACCGAGATGTCGAGTTTAGAAACCTCGTCGTTTGATTCTTGGTCAACTTGTTTTGGCTCTTTGTATGCTTTCGCCTTTTCCTTGTCTTTCTCTTGTTGTTTCTTTGCAATCTTCATAGCCATTTCTAAGATCTTCATCCGTGCAGCAGTCTCCTGTTCCGTTTTTCCCTTGGCCATTGCTTTCAATTGAGATTTCGGAATCCGTTTCAGCTGAATATCTTTTGCCATCATGTATGTGAGCTTCTTGATCTTTTCTCGAGCTTCCAGTTGCTTCGCTTTTCCATCCTCCCCATCTTCCACCTCAGCCTTCGCGAGGTTGGCTTGGCTTAGCTGTAAGTTCCGTTCAAGACGCTCCTCCAACGAAAGGGAAGGATCAGGAGGTGGAATTGCTGGATGTCCATCTTTGTCTTTCGATAGGCCCAGTCGCTCCTTCTTCTGTCGCTGTTGACGACGATAAATGGCTTTGAACTTAGCGGAATCTCCCTTATCCTCATCGGCGTCACCCTGAACATCTTTGCGAGTATCTGCGCCCTCTTTCTTTACTGAAGCCGTTGCATCTGAAGTAGGTTCCACAGGCGCCTCGTTCTGGACCTCACACTTGCCTTGGGTACCAAATACGGTGGCCGTCTCTCCAAACGAGATCTGAGGCTGTGGTGCCGTCTTGATTTTCGCTTCAACTATTCAACGATGAGTGCAATTTCCATTTCTGCGCCACGAAATTCTGACTTGCCTCGCGCCATTCGTCGCTCTTCCCGCGGAGGATGTGTTTGACGCTCCTTGACTCGTTTGGGTATTACAAAGTTTCGCACTACTGGTCGTGCTTGCTCATAAATCCGCATCTCCATTAGCTTCTTTCTCAATTCCTCGTCCTTTGCCACATCAATGATGACTGGGCTCTCCTTCACCTTCGATTCTGGCAGAGGTTCATCATTAAGCTTCAAAGATGGAATTTGCTTTGGAGTCTTCGACTCTGCATCCGGTGGCAAATCCGTGACTTGCGAACGGGTTGAGCAACTGATTAGGCTCACTCGTAGTGAACCACCTACCGCGTGCTTTTGGGGTAGTTGCTTCAACATTTGTGGAGGCTTCCGTATCATCGCGTTTCTCAGTGTTTCCCTCAGCCTGGCTGGCTGGTGTCTTCCTCACACGTTTACTCGCGCCTGGCGCTGGTAATGGCTTTATAAGCCTTCTCTGAACCACTGAAATAGGTTTTGCAGCGTCAGACATCGCTACAGCATACAAGCTGATGTCTATTGCAGGAGTAGTAGAAGTCAAGTGGCGATCATGCCACCTGCCCCATTTGAGCAACAACTGAAATGATTCTCTATCGACGACTATAAGGCGCTCTTAGACTCTCCATCGGTGTTTATGATATGGTCAAGGAGTGCGTTTGAATACTTCTCACATTGAGTAAAGCATTTCTCAAAACCAGCCTATCCACGCATCAGTTCGAGGGACCCAGGGTGCACAACTTTGCTCACCATTCCTCCATAATATGGATCCTGGATCGGGAGTCCATCACTCCAATTGCTGAAGAGACATACTGGCGCCATTACGATTAGGAGAAATTCGCCATTGCTGGATAAGACGTACCCGTTGCAGTCGAATCCGCAGGTTTTACGCGCTCCAAGGCAGATAGATTTGATCTGTCGGAGGCAAGTATATAATCGAACCGCTTGAAATGAGAGGTTTCTGAACAATATTACATAGTCAGTGCCTTGGTGCAGTTCGGCTTATTATCGACTTACTAACTTGTTGGGCCAGAGAGTCGATCTTAACTCCATGCTTCGATTACAGTTAGTGATAGTCTGCCGTTGTGTATACACGTACCTTTTTGCATGTCGCAACTGTTCGTTCGTCTGGTTCCTCTCCTATATGATATCCAGCAGTACCAGCACTCTCTACGTGAATATCAACACCCCTTTCTTTTGCTACCTTGGATCCGTTGAATCAGATTCGGTTTAACGTCTTCAATGTTGTTAAATAACGTACATGGGTCAAAACCGCCTGTCCCATAGGTGAACGGCAAATATTGCCCAAACAAACGATAAGGACAGACTTCTGCGTCGTGGAAGACATGAATGGGTTGCGTATGTACAATCTTCCCGCTACAAGTCGTGTGGTGACCGGGTCAAACGGTGGTGGGCGCTTCTCGCTCCAGCTCTCGTCCAGGGTTATGGAGACTCACGTTTAGACGTACCTTGGATCCGATCCGCTACATCGCCCATCCGCATTTTTCAAACTAGTGTCAAGCACACCATAACTGTCGAGCATTTCTACTTGGGTCATTTCGCTTGAAAAGAGCGAAAAGAAGCAGAAACGAAGAAACCCAACGAGTGACCACTCAGCACACAACCGCGACCAGTGTTCTCACTCCACGCGCCTCGCTTCCATATCCTAGCTTCTTGATTATCAAATTACGCCATATCTCATACAATTGACGACATTTCTGTGCTTATAATTAGAAGGACGATGGCACACGAGCGACCTCACGAACGGGAACCACTTCTCCCCAAAATGAGCAAAAAATCGGACTCTTTACATGCTTCCAATAACGACGACATTCAAGGGCATGTCGAGAATGGCTCAGCTGTGGATGTGCAAAGTTCAAATGACCCCTCGAATACAGAGAACTCAACGCGGCTCCACCGTGCTCTGTCTGTACGTCAAATATCGATGATTGCGCTCGCTGGGACAATAGGCACAGGGCTTTTCTTGGGAACAGGAAGGACACTGGCAGCAGCTGGGCCCGGAACGATGCTGATTTGCTTCAGTATTAACGGCTTCATTGTGTAGGGAACGAACTCTCCATGTGGCGCTCATTTACTGATTGCTTTATATCAGATACATCACCCTACTTCTCCTTGGAGAGATGGCTACTCAATATCCCGTTGCAGGTGAGCACATGCGGACCCAAACGAAGTCAGGCCGTTCTCTGACCTTCCATACAGGAAGCTTCACGTCGTATGCCACTCGTTTCATTGACGATGGCTACGGGTTCGCCTTAACGTGGAACTATTGGTTCAATGATGCTGTGTCTGTTGCTTCAGACTTGACAGCGGCTCAGCTCCTGGTCGCTTTCTGGGACTCGAAGGTTCCTGGCTGGGCTATCTCACTACTTATTCTCGTTTTCCTCCTGAGTGCAAATGCTATCCATGTGAAAGTATATGGTGAACTCGGTATGTACTTATGATATGGGATGCCCACTCGACTCATGCCCCGCTAGAATATTGGTTATCTTCGATCAAGATCGTCACGGTCATCATTTTTCTAATCACCGGTGCTATCGTGAACACTGGAGTCAACCGCGATCACAAGTATATCGGCTTCGTGAACTGGGGAATTGGTGATGCACCTTTCGTCGGAGGTGTGACTGGATGGGCGACGGCGCTCGTCACCTCTGCAATGTCTTGTATGTGCAGCGTGTAAACTATTTCGTTGATTGTATTATTGACATTGATGACAGATGGCGGAACAGAATCGTTGGCAATCACTGCAGGCGAAACCAGGGACCCAAGTCGATCCATCCCTCGCATTGTGAGAGTTGTATTCTGGAGGTATGTTACACACGTCGCTATTAGACCTCATGATTGAATATCCTCTTAGGATCCTTATCTTTTACACGCTTACCTGCTTTATCATCGGTTTAAACGGTGAGTGCCCGCTTGCAACAACATATGGCGTCGTCTAATGGATCATAAGTGCCATATACATATCCCAATCTCTCTACAAAGTCAGCAGCGACATCACCCTTTACCATCGTCTTCTCCATGGCTGGTTCCAGTTAGTACATTCATGACTTGCAGAAAAGTGGTGATATATTGACAGCTATATATAGATATTGCCGCATCCGCAATGAATACCGTCATTCTCACCTCAGTTGTTTCAGCCGGGAATCATGCCCTCTTTGCGGGAACACGTATCCTTTATTCCCTTGCGAAAACATCTCAAGCCCCACCTATATTTGCAAGGACAAGTAAATCTGGAGTACCATGGCTAGCACTCCTTGCTACAGCTTCCGGGTCTGCCCTCTGCTTTGCAAGCTCCCATGTTGGTTCGGGACAACTTTGGTACTGGCTCCAAAACCTGGTGGGAGTGTCGAATCAAGTGCGTTTATTTTTCGTAACTGCGTTTATGCGGAATGCTGAGATGTCTCCCCGGTAGTTGGCGTGGCTTTCGATTGGGCTTGCTAGTCTACGATTCAGGAGGGCCTGGCAAGTGCAAGGTAACTCCCTAAACGATCTCTTGTTTCATCCAAAGTGGACGACATTATGGGGTCCCTACTTCGTGGTAAGCCCCCCAAGTACCAATACTTCCCCAAAGAACCTCATCTTTCCTTCAGATCATCGCAGTTTTGGCAATTTGGGGAGGTGAGTGGCTCGCGTCATTATCACAGTTCTCTCACAGACTCATGAACCTCCCCTCCTTTAGTCCAAACATACAGTGTCGTTACCCCGCATTTCGCCTTCATCGACTTCCTTTCACTCTACCTCCAGCTACCGGTATTCATCGTGCTATATCTGGGGTGGAAGCTTTGGTATCGATCCAAGTTCATAGATCTCAAGACCGTTGATCTTACAGTGGATCAGTATGTTCCGGACGAAGAAACACAAAAGCTGATCGATGCTGAAGAAAAGAAAAGACAACAAAGGAAGCAGGGGTGGACCGGGATTGGGTGGAGATTATATTACTGGATCGCATAACTCTGTGGGATATCTTTGAGGCGCAGATGCAAGTATAATGTCCGTGAATTATAGGTAGACATATAGGGGTAATAAGATTCATCATTTCCCGAATCGCATCTCTGCCCCATCGTATTCGTCCAACGCTATGCGGAATGAAGTCTCTGAGATGGAGCCCGGGAAGTCTGTGGGCAATGGCCAGAATCGCCTCAGAAAATCTGTCTGAGGCCTTCGAGGTGGAATATATCTATGTGTTGGTTAGACATGGAGACCAAAAGGAGTGACGAATTTGACATACGTGATCTCTGTCAAGTGAATCTGCCACGGCGGGAACCCCTCAAACTCGAGGGGGGAAAGTTGGGCCTTTCGAGAAGACCCAGACGTGTGAATGAGCAACAAGTCAGGACATGGCCAACCAGCATGTCGTGTGGGGTCTATACGATGTTCAATCTCGCGTTGATACAAAGCCCTTGACAACGCACCTTCTAACCGCAAGCTCAAGGATGTGGGGGTGACAGCGCTCTTCCAACTTACGTCTCCTGATTGGGGCTTTCCCTCAACGGCAGAGTGTGCAAGATCTCTTGTCACCCGAGCTAATTGCGGTTTACCAAGGTCGGTGGAGAGTAGATATATGGTTAACGGGCCCGGCGTGAGGGAAGGGCTTTGCGGGTTTAAAGGGGACTGGCGCCTCCTAACGCCTTCTTCCACCCGAGAATCCCTAAGCTTGAAGGTCACCAAGTAAGGTACCCCGGTCCCACCGAACTCTTGCCGCCGCATTTGGAGGTAGAGATCTGGAGAGGCCGAGCGTATTGAAGACCAGGAGGCAGTCGTCGATAGTGGAGGAGTCGGGGGTAGCTTCATTCTTGACGATTCTTTAACCGTAGTGGGTTTCAGCTCGTATTCCCGTCCCGTATCTTGGCAGATGCTGACACTCTCTATGACCGCATCGGCCTCCAGAACCTGCTGCACTCGTTCGTATGCCTCTAGTAGTGTACCTGAAGAGAATGTGAGTTCTGAGTATGGATTTGTCATAATCGGCGTTACCTGCTGAATCAAAGACGCTCAAAACTTCGATTCCAGTTATTCGACACCACTCGGCGAGGCGTCGCACACTCTCAATCGCCTCCGGGCCATCTGTAACATTATTTCCGGAATTCCCTTCAGAGCTGAGCAGTACGGCAAGATGATTCGGTAACTTTTTGCGCCTAGCTCTCAAGGGTCGTGGCGACTTTACAGGCAGCAACGTGGCGAAGAACCGCTTGAGGGCGAGGAACAAATGAAACAACCATAACAAGGCAAATTCCAACATGCTTTTCCTAACGCTATGGTGCTCTGAGGATGAAACCTACGTGGTCGAGAAAGTTTGTGCTGCGTGTCGGAGGCGGCCGGGTGCAGCAATCGTTACCACATTTGTCCGCTCAGCTGTGGCTGGAAAGAATTACTGGGAGAGAAGGATAGAATTGTATCAACCAATGGGCATTCTGGCATTTGAATCTACTTCTTCGCCAAACAAAGTCTCTCGAAACGTCTGTAAAATGTGGAATGCAGCCTGACGAGCGAGCCTTTCAGCCTCTGCAAACTCTTCGAGAGCAAACTCTCCCTCCCATGAGGACCAAACTATCCTGGCTGTCGACAATGCAGCAACATCTGTGTCCATTTGATTGTCTTCACTCTGCGCTTGCGAGGTGATAAAAGCAAATGTTCCTCCTGCGCTCAACGTCTCGAGCTCTGTATCCTCGGGATCAACCAAAAGAACCCGTGAAGAGCTCTTTTGTACCACCGCGACTGACACAGCAACGATGACTCCGATCAGTGGTAGAGAGCTCTCCCGGAGAAAGGCGAGAGAACCGGCATTGATGAGTGCTGCAACCATCGAATGGTCGGTTATGAAAGATGAACGAGATGAAACTCCATAAGCAGACTTCGGCGGTGAACTCAAGAGTTGAAAAACTAGTTGGATGAGTGTCCGAGGATGAGCAGTAAGAAGGATTGAAGGACTGAAAACGCTTCGTAATATCGACGCCAATGACTTCTCAGTTATTCCTGATGATATAGTCATTGGATGAGGAATTAACGAAGCATAAAACAAAGCTTGCCTGGAACGCCACTCAGTGGTCGGACATGAATCTCTAGCGTAGCTTTGGAAGGAGCCTCAACACCTATTCTCGCCTCAATTGGTCCAGAAATCGAAGCCAATGCAGCTGTTGTTCCTATAGGAGGGTCAGCAATCACTTGGCTGAACGACTCAAGCAATCACAGACCGAATGCAAACCGAGCACTCGCATCTACGCGATCCAGGGTCTCAATACAAGCATTAATAGCTCTTGGAGATGCTAAACCCCGGTTTTGTGGACGAGTGATCAGGGTGGTCATGGCTGAAGATGGAAAATCCGATCCACTAGCCAAAACCGTGAGAGCTAAATATCTAGAGCCAGGTCATCTTGTATGAATATTTTCATCAGATATTGTAGACAGGCATCTCCTCTCAATGGCTAACAAGGTTCGACAAATTCCGGCCAAGCGCTTTTCCTCTCCGCTCCCTCAAACTCAACCCCAGCGTCTTCCAGCAAGAAAGGTATCCCCATCCTCAGCTGCTTTCCTCCAGTAAGGAGAAACATGCGTTCGATTGAAGCACTTCCTCAAGAGCTCTGGCAGCAAATATCTGCCCAATTGAATCGCAGCGATTTGCTGAAGTTCCGCCTAGTCGCCCCAAGGGAGATTCTACCACAGATCAACTCCGTCTTGTTTGAGGATTTGGTCGTGGATGTTGATGGAACGGATGACTTGACTAGATGGGAAGAAGCGGAGGCGGACGGAGTTGCAATTCGACGACTGCAACAGGTCGCGAAGAGCAGGATTGCGGACCACGTACGAATTCTGAGTAAGCCATTGATACCCTCTCGATGATATCTTATTAACCTGAGGGTTGTAGCGCTTCGTCTCACCCGCCCGTACAGTTTGTCCGCATACTATGGTATGTCTTGCACTCGTCGTCAACTGCGAATAACTTACATAGCTTAGAGGAGAAACTGGGTGTCAAGAAATATCCATATGGGAAAGCTCCCCTGGACGATCGATCCTTGACGCGACGAGTATCAAGCCTATTCACTAGCTTCGGTAAACCGTCCCGATCCCGATCACCCAAACCACGCAAACACGTCGACTACGAATCGGAATTATCGTCTGCTCTTCAAGGCCTCTTCAAGGCCACCGATTTAGTCAAGCTCGTGCGCATCGTTCAGCCGAGTGGCTTTAATTCCGAATACGACCTTGTCTATCCCTCCGTTTACGCCCGTGTTCTCGTGCGTGTATTTCGAGCACTCCAGGACGTAGCAATTCCTTCCGAAGCGGCATTGGAAATATGGGATTGTCCCGTTACCCATTTGGAGGAATCCGGACTTTCCATCGAGAAAGATACCATTGTCAGAGCACTGAGCAAATTCTCCAAGTTTGCGTTGAGCACCCGCACGATGGGATATGCCGTCGTGAAGCCGGGCTCGCTCTCTACGATCATAGGAAATCGAAACTACTCTGCAAGGAGCTACTCCCCCACACCCCTACCAATGAACGGACTTGGCTATCAATTTCTCAAGGGTCTCGGTGCCGGGATGACGTCCCTCCAGGCTATCAAGATCAAGGGCTCCCAACAACAAGTGAGGGTCTTCGACCTCCTATTCGACGCGGACTATCAGTGGCCACACCTGACCCATGTCGAACTGGAGACCTTTCAGATACAGGGAGATATTCTTGCCCGCTTCCTTACTCCACTCGTGCCTCAATTGCACACGCTCGTTATGAAATATGGGTCGCTCGAGCCGTCGACTGGAATCTCTGCATACTCGGTGCTGGAGCTTCTCTCTACATGGATTGCCCTCAGGAAGAGTCTCCCGCCGACTGAATGGAAGCTGGAAAAACTCGAAATTTATAGTAGTTATTCGTCATCTTATGGAGGAGGAGGATCGGACTCGTTTCAGAGTTCGATAAGTCAACTAGTATTACCTCCGTGAGTCGGTCATGGCATGGTTGAGACTGTTTTGTAGTTGATTGACATTGACCCTCTAGGAAACCAAAGCCCAATGCCCGCGCTAAAGCCAAAGTGCAATAGATGTCGAAAGGATGCATGTTATTTAACGACGTAGATGTTGACGTTTGCTAGTGATATCTATTTTTTGCCAGTATCTACCAGTTTGTATCTGCGCTGTTTTGAGCTGTTGCCTGTTGCCGTGACTTGACTGGATCATGGTCGAGTCACTGTGCGCTCGTCGTCGGTCGGCGCGTGCGGCGGGAAGGGCGGGCGGCGGCGGTGATGTGGCAAAATTGTGTCAAACGGCGGCGGCACCGCGCCTTTGGCCTGAGGCGGAATATAAATAGGGGAGTGGGCATATCAGTGGTCCTGGTCATGACCATCATCATCATCATCAACAACATCACCATCGTCGACGACGCCCATCAAGATTGATGCCACGGAAAATGACTACAATCAGCTCGATTGGGACAGACATCCTCCACCAGTTCCTCCTCCACTCTCACAATCGTGCAGACTTGGCCGCTTTCGTCCAGTCTGGCCATGTCGTGTACGACGTATTCAAAGAGCATCCAAATTCTATCTTGAGAAACGTCGTGGGCAATGAAGTCGGCATCGTCGAGGACGTGTTCCCGTATTGTTGGGAGACACTTCGCCTCCTCAACCATGAGCAACTTCCAAATGTCAGCAGATTGGGACGTCCTAGGATCATTGTCGAACAAGAATTCACGACTTCCGTACGACGGGAACACGTCTCTCTTCTAAGAGAGATCCAAAAACAGGTTAACCAGTTGCAGAGGATGTACAGCGTTCAGTGAGTTTTTCTGCTTGAAAGCAACGTCTGATTAATCTTATACATATATATCAGTTTCAAAGACGGTGTACAACGCTACGATACATTGACTGGGACAGAATCATACCGCTTCCAGATCGCTTTGCACCTCTTCTGGCAATACCAGTCAATGTGGCAAGCATTTCAATCACCACTTAGGGACATGATTGACCATGATGATGATGAAGACGACGATGAAGACGACGAGTATGATGAAGATGATGACATCAGCGGCGATGCTTTGGGCGGCCAAAATGCTCAGAGCGCTAGTGGATCAGGCCATGCCTCCCCTGCCAAACCCAACCCAAGTACAGTCGATCAAGACACGATTGAACGATGCAATGCGTTTTTAGATGCACAACCAACCCCTCATCTCCTCTGGTTGCAGGAATTTCGAACCTTTTTGCTCAACCAAATCGATTGGGAACTCGATACCAAGAATCGTCCAAATATCTTCGCAGAAATCCGGGTCTGGGGCCTGAACCCCGACTATGGTTCGAAGCTTTCTCTCGGTATGCAGCCCGCCCCCTCTCTCGTCTCAGGTGCACCCTCTAAACCGATTCCTTCTGAAAGATCAATGGCGGAACCATCTACTATCTACATCGCTCTTCATGATTTATAACCCAACTTATGCTCTCTCGCTTGTCAACTTAGTCCCGACCGAACTCTCCACTTCAGGTCTCTGGCTCGCTGACTCCCTCTCAGCTGCAATACGGAGGAAAGCTTCAGAGACGGGACACGGGTGTTCTACCGGTCGCATCCTCATATATAAAGGGGTTCTTGTCACTCAATGTGAGCCCGACTCCCCAAATTCACGCAGTGAAAACTCACAACTTCTGTGGATAGGCCAAAAATGCGAAAAGGTTCCAAACTTTCATAGCCAATTGGTCAATATCACAAGTGAGTTCCTGTCTTTGCGCCACGATGATAACACCCTCATCTACTCGCAGATGCCAAAGAGCGAAGAAGTCTCGTTAGACCAGATATGCTTCCCCAATATCTCAGCTATAATCCCGTCGAAATCGAAAGGCTACGGAATCGCATCTTCGGTCCCTATTCGCCCGAGCAAATATGGTGGCAGACTAGCCCAGAGATCCACGATGCTCAGGAAACGGTGATGGAGGAGATTCTAACACATGGTGCTATAGCAGCCATGTCGTCTCTTGCATCAACCGATGTCACAGCCAATCGCGCGAAAAGCCTCGAGTTGTCTGATGATGAAGACGAGGACGAGGACGATACACGGAAGAGCAAAATCTCAAAGGATTCAGACGATAATGTCACCAGTGATGGTACAAGAGCAACTTCGAATACCGGGACGACGAGCAGCGGCCTTCAGCCGTCACAAAAGCAAGGCGCGTCGGTTGCGTATAGGTGGTCGCCTCTGGACGTCCTTTGTGATGCATGCTTCCATACCGAATTCCAGCGTATGTCATACGCTTGGTGGTTGGAGGAAAGAGAGACAGACCGGGTCCAACGTAAGTCGTCCTTTCGCTACACACGCAAAGTCTGTCGCTCACCGTTTTGCGCAGCTCATAATGTTACGGAGAATTGTTGGTGGGGAATCGAATGTACAACACAACGGCGGCAGCCTCACGCTATCAAACTCAACGTACGTTCTCCATAATTGCCGATCCCTGATCATGAGCATTGACGAAACTTCACACAGCACTGTTGTCCTAGAATAAAGTAGTAAAAAATCCACTATTCTTGATCACCTCGAGCAAAATCTGTAGAGTTACAGTCGCGTTTGGAGCTTTAAAATAGAACCATTTTTGGCATCTAAATGTTGTGTTTAAATGAGTGATCCAGAAAAAGACCGTACACGGTAATAAAATATGCAGAGTGAAAGTCGTCTATGCCTGAGCGACTGGGTCCGAGGGTGCGGCTGCGGGGATGGGGGCTTCTTCTAGTGGCGGCGGGGCGCTCTTCGGCGCTCGGTTCTTGTCGAGCCATTTGTCCATGTCATCTGCACGTTCCGGGAATGGACGTCTGCCTAGTAATTCGATCATGTCCTCCCTAAAAACCGAGATGGTTAGGATACCGAAGGATAAAACCTAGTGGCTGCATTACCTGGTGATGACCTCTTTACTAAGCAAGAGTTTCGCAACTTTCTCTACCTCTTCCTTGTGTTCACTAAGAAGCTCAGTCGTGCGGGTGTGCGCATCCCTAGTTCAAAGTTAGCCACGCGAATAACGAAAGTCATGGTAATAGGCTCACATGATCATCCGATGAACTCTTAAATCCAAGAGTTCCCCAGTCTTCTCACTGAATGGCTTCTGCCAGTTCTCCTTTAGGGCTTCGCGTCCACCATAACTGACAGGACCAATCTCCGCGTCCATTCCATAGCTCGCGCATGCCTCATAGGCCATCTTGGTGATCTTTTCGAGATCATCACGCGCCCCCGATGTGATATTCGACTTTCCAAAGAAAATCTCCTCCGATACACGGCCCCCCAATGTCATGCACATGCGGTCTATCAGCTGCGGACTCGACAGAAGATATCTGTCCGCTGGGAGGTATTGTGCGTACCCAAGGGCTCCGACTCCTCTCGGAATGATACTGACTTTGAGGAGCGGATCGGCATGTTCCAAGAACCATCCGCAGATAGCGTGTCCAGCTTCGTGGTAGGCAACCGTGGTTTTTTCCTCCTTGCTTAGCACCCTGCTTTTCCTTTCCAATCCAACAATGACACGCTCTATGGCGCTCTCAAAGTCCGACTCTTCAACGTATTCGTGCTCATGACGAGCAGCATGCAGTGCAGCCTCGTTGCATACGTTGGCAATATCGGCACCAGAGAAACCTGGAGTTAAAACTCC
>WSTO01000422.1:0-13263 GCA_019627685.1 Serendipita sp. 399 | reverse complement strand
CGAATTGGACAGCCGCATGCGAAACCGTGGGACGCGTCCGACGAAACACTTGGGCCTGGCAAATTCCATTGAAATCGTGATGAATCAGATGCATAGTAAGTAACTTCCTCTTTTTAAAGCCAAAATGACTGACTTTAGCGCGACCGCGAGCAAGAGGCTGAACAGGAGCTCCTCAGCTCAGGCTGAAGCAACTCATCCTGTAGCACAACCGGTAAATACGGCTTTTGCTTTGCCTGGAAAAGACCGAATTGGCCTCCTCGAGTAAGTTGCATGCTGGACATCGCGTCGTGGCGCAGAAGTGGGCGCGGGAATATCATTGATGGGACCCGTACTTTGGCACGCTCTGGGTAAATATATCCAAAGGAGACCATTTTGATTCGGTTCGCAGTGTCATCTGTACATTATCTCGGCGATGGATCATCGTGGTCAGAGTTCAAATGGCTATTTCTGGAGTAGCACTCAGAGGGGGACTCAGATAACAGACCAAGTAGCGGCAAATCAAGCCAACCGCTCATAAATTTGAACTACTAAAGGCTTTTGATTGTCGCGTTATCGTGCCTCGACAGAGCACTTGGACCGAATGAGGAAAGTTTCGAACCGTTTCTTTCAATAAGGATATACATATAAGTTATAGAGAGTATGATGGCAGGAGCGGTGGTGGTGCTTGAGTCGTTGGATAAGCTTATTCGTGTGGCGATCGCCAACGAGCGAAGGTTAGTCGGTTCCATCGAACCGTCTTAATCGCTTCTATTCACCGCTCTCATATGACCGGTTTCTCGACCCTCTGGTGGTCCAAATGCACTATTGCGTCTGGATGATTTCCCAATACCCGCGCAGTAGATTGCTGGACAACTCTGCTCTGAGGTCTCGAATGACCTACATTAACTGCTTCGGAGTGTGAGTTCCCTCCTTCTTCCTCGTCATTATTACCCCCACCAGCACGCCCGTTTGCGCTCTCGGCTCTACCATCCACGTCGCTATACGCAGGAGGTGGGACATCCATGCGAAATGTAGAAAGATTGGACAGGGATGAGTGCCGTCGACGATCTCTTCCCGGTCCTCTGCGCCGGTGATCTTCTCCCTGCAGACCAGACCGAGCATTCGCTATCTCTGCGTTGGATTGGGACGTGGTAATCCCGAGTTGTGGCGGTGATGGTGGTGGTGGTGGTGATGCACCTGTACGGCCACTGGGGCTATTCAAGGCTTTTATCTCGTCCGTTAAAGCTATGGGATAACCGAGAAATGGTCCGATACTCGTTGCTGGTATCCTCATCGGGTGCCCATCGACGATATCGTCACCCTGAGTGAAGTTGGTTTTTACTGGATAATCTCCTACCCGTTTGATTAGCGCCTTTCGATAAAGTCGGAAGCACATCAGTGCAAAAACCCCCAGTAGAAACAGCCCCCCGAGAACACCTCCGAGTATTGCGGCCGTTGAGACACTTCGATGAGCAGTAAGGTTGGAGCTAGAAGACGAGGACGAGGAGCCCACCGAAACGTCGCCAGGCGAGGGTGAAGATGAGGATGAGATGGATTGACTTGTTAATCCCGGTAAGGTTAGACTGGAGAGCATTACTGCCCTCGTGTATGAAGAACTGGATAAGGAGGAGGTAGATCCGGATGTCGCAATGGGCCTCGAACCGGAGGCACTGTTAAGAGGGGTTGTGATCCGGAAGGGATGCGCTATGAAGTACCAGACGCATAAAGATCCTGGCGCTCGTGAGAAGGGGAACTCGAGTTCGATTGGGATGTAGCCCGTCAGTCCATCCGACGACTTTATCAACAGCGTTGTCCCACTATGTGTGAAAGGATCGCCTGCGGGCATTGAAACATCAGCATATTGCCGTTTCATACTTGTGGGGAATACTCACCAAGCGTTGAAGGAGGTGAAAAGAGCCATGCCCGATCGCTGACGCCAAAGTTATCAACCTTGGAGTAGCTACCAATTGATAGGCGTGCATATAAGGGAGCCCCGGCGTCAGTCTTGTCGGATGCCCAATTGAGATTATACGCAAAGGTACTGATATTAGAGGAAGGGTCAGACTCGGCGTCCACGAGTAAGCGGGAGGAGAAGAAAAGATCTCACAAATCGAGATTGTTCACGTTTCCGTATTGAGATAACGGGATAGAGACATTAGTGACGAATCTTGTAGAGTACGAGGTCACAGGAGATGCGACTCTATTGTTGCAGGTGATACATCCATAGACTAGACAGAAGTCTCTCTTGGTGCCTGTAATGCCTGGAAGAGCCAAGAAAGGCGGATTAGATTAAAATGTTACTGATTCGAAATGCAATTTCACTCACAGAGCAAATCCTCCGGGGGTAGTATTGTTCGCCATGGACCGCCATCCGCGATAAGCGCATTGTTGGTTGCTTGAAATTCAGCGTATGGGACCGTTTCGGACATCAATCACTAGCGATGGCGAGCGCAGGAAGAAAAAGGGATTGGATGAGGAAGAGGATGAGACCAAAATGAAACAAGGGAAGCCTCTTTCTCGAGATATTGTTAATAGAATCGTGGACAACTAACAGCCTCGAGACCGACGAGAAAGTCGCTCGCGCCCACCGTGGGCACGGGGCACCTGCCAACACCGCCAACGCTTGACCGGTGGAGTCGCACTAAAAGCTATCAAAGAATATGTATCTTATGAGACTTTGTAATCATCATTCATAGTAAGTAAATACTGACTAGAGGTGATAAGAACGGGTGAATCCGAGATCGTCCTCCGCTTAAAGTTTCTCTGCTTGATTCCAAACAAAAAAGCAACCCCAAAAATGATCAGCAAAATTACCAGGATAACGATATATGTTTCGGCTTAAAAATAACTATCTTGGTGTCTCCTAGGTTCATTTGCAATAAAAGCTGCACTGGTGGCACGGGGTCATCGCTTATAGAGTAAAAGTCGTCGCATGTCACTCTGTGATGAAGTTTTGCTCATCGATTTGGAGAGACTAACCGTGTCGTATGACGCTGTTACTCATAGTTATCTTGAAAACGGTCGTGTAGACACAGTTCAAGTTGCTTCTACCACCTGCACGCAAGTCGAGCGTTCAGAAGGTTCAAACTGCTCCTAAATACCTTGTATTATCGCGTTATTATACAGTAGTAGTCTACCTGCAAAGATAAGCCTCGATGCCATGAAGAGAGTTCTTCTCTTCTTCATCCTCATCTACAAGACCAGTATGTCCATTCGCAATCTCGGCCATGCTGCGATTGACGTCGCTATCAGCAGTAGGCAAAACCTACACGCGGAATATAGAAAAATCTTTACCTTCTCAGTACGACTCCTACTGCAATCCCTAGTGCTTTAACGGGGTGATTCCTGCTAACTATCACCGAATCCCGTCGCGCCATCTAGTGGTGTAGATTGCCGAACGACGGCTGTTTGGTGGCTATCATGCCGTCGCGAGTGATATTCTATGTCGACTTCGTTGGAGTGCGAGCACTCTTCTACTTCTCCCTCTTCTACACAACGATCATGCCTAGTCGCAACCTGGGCCACGCTACCACTGACGTCGCTATAAGCGGGAGGTGGAACCTCCATGCGAAATGTAGAGAGGTCTGACAGAGATGAGGGTAGCCAGTGATCCCGTCTTCGTCTTCTGCGTCTGCGATCCCCCCCTTGAAAATCAGATTGCTGGTCTCCCATTTCTGCATTGACTTGGTTCAAGGTTACTAATGGTGGCGAACTCGCGGTGCTACTGGGACAATCCATGGGTTTCGATTCGTCTGAAGCCATGATCGAGCTTTCGTCGGCAATATCTCCAGCGCCAGCTGCGCCGGGAGTTCCCAGTATTTGATTTTGGCCTCGCTTCAATAGCCTCCCCCGATGAAGTAGGAAGAACATCAAAGCAAAGACGCCTAGGATGGACATTCCGCCCAAAACACCTCCGATGATCACACCCGAAGCGATATTTTGAGATGCAGGCGAGTTGGGATCAGAATAAGGCGATGATTCCAATGGCATATTGCTAGAAGACGCTGGGGATGAAGCAGAAGAGATTGGATGCCTCGCCAAATCTGGTGGAGATAGACTGGATAATGCCACTGTTCTCGCGATCGAAGAATGGAGCGAGGAAGAAGTGGATCCAGATGCAGATGTAGTGGGGCTAGAGATTGGAGCACCATCTGTGACTGTCGTGATGCGGAAGGGTTGTCCTATAAAGTACCATTGAACGCGAGATCCCGGCTCTCGCCTAAAAGGGAAGTCAAGCGTGATCGGGATGTAACCCGTCGATCCATCCGAGGACTTTGTCAAAAGGGTTTTCCCCGAGTGTCTAAAGGGATCGCCTGCGGCCAATATTCTGTAAGTAGGTCACCCAATTCATAAACTAAAACTTACCGAGGGTTGGGGCATTTGAGAACCAAAGCCATGCGCGGTCGCTGGCACCAAAATGATCCACCCGGGAGTAACTTCCAACGGTCAAGCGTGCCACCAAGGGAGCTCCAGCATCAGTCATATCCGATGCCCAATTTAGATTATACGCGAATGTACTGATAAAGCACGATCGGTTGCACTCATCGTCAGTGGCCAAGAGATACGAAAAGAGGAAGAACTGACAAGTCGACCATATCTGGGTTTCCGTATTGAGCCAAGGGTACAGAGACATTGACGGAGAGTTTCCAGGTCAACGAAGTGTCAGGAGTTGCAATCACAAAGGAGCCGCAGACACATCCGTAGACTAGACAGAAGCCCTTCTTCTGTCCTGTCCAGGCTAGACGAATGCAAGAAAAGAAGGAAGGAGTTTGGTCAGAAGATTCCGGAATGAAAATGCGATTGTCCCGTACTCATCATATTCTCTGAGGATTCTGTTACTCTCCACGGACCACCATTTTCGACAAGTACATTATTGGTCATTTGGAATTCAGCGTATGGAACTGTTTCGGACATGGATGAAGAGAGCTGGAAGGAAGGCGGGAAAAGGGAGGTGATCAAAAACAACTGGAGATATACCAGTTTTTAAGGCATCGGGAGCATATTAAGACCGACAAGAACATTGCTCGACTCCCGGCGTTGCAAGATTTCCGCCGCATCATCGGCCGCTCATGTATTGAAAGCGACATTTAATACGCTATATAGGACCACTATCATCTAACAATCCTATATCATGGCAAGATTCGTGATACGTCTCGCTGGAATATGGGAGTGGCTTGCGTTGGTGGAGGCCAAGGTTGCCATTTACCTGCCTGGATTCTTTGCTAATATACGGCAAAGCAAGCTTCGGAAAACTCGAATTATATTTGCTTTCATTGCTCTTGTTATCATACAATTTTTACCGACGAACATCCACCCCGATAAATCTATGACTGTACAGAACGAAACCCGTGGCAAGACCCCATATGCCGTTGTTAGAGACGCAGAGGCATACAATCACGTGTAAAATAAGATGCTGGAATGGGAGCTCGTGAGGTAGCAAACTGAAGCATCAGGACTCCGATGCACCGAAAGTAAAGGGAGAGGAAGAGGATCGCGTCCATGCGTCGTCGTCGTCGTCACTATTTCGAAAAAAATGAGATGAACAGAGTAGGAGGTATCATTGTGTCCCAATTCTAAGCACCCGTACCATCGAGAGAAGACCCGACGACCACAACGACAACGACCAAGTCTCCAGGTTTTCTCGCCTCTAACGGTAGATCTTGTACCCAATCCCATCTCAATCATATGCTACCGCATCCCCACATCGTTGTCACTCTCTCTAGGCTCCTTCTCAACATTATTGCCATTCCTTGTTTCTGCTGCCCTTTGGCACTAGTATAGACGGATGGCGGAGACTTCTCCGATCTTGTTGAGCATACTCGATTAGCCCATGTGGGCGTCTGTTCCCGAGACCTCCAACGGCCAGCATCATTTCATCCACACATTGCCCTAGCAGTTTGCCTTTGTCGCCGGTGTCCTCCCTCTCTTGCTTTCTGGGAGGTGAGCTGATGGATTTACGGAAGGAAACGAAGGGGAGATGACGTCGATACGTGCTTCCATATGTTTCGACTGCCCATCCGGGTAGTTTACTTTCTCAGATGGTGCCGAAAACCGATGAAAGCCGGGTAGCCCAGGCTTCTCACATGCCATCCTCGGTTGGCCATCATTTGCGCTTTCATCTCCACTCTTGCCACCAGCAATCTTCGTCGGATCGAGCAATCCTCCCACCCACACTGATACCGATCGTTCCTCTCCCTTCACCAACTGATTCTTCTTCCTCCGATACAACGCGAGGAGAAGAAGGGAAGAAATGACCAGAGCCGCTACTCCTCCCAATATACCCCCCACAACCTCTGCCTTCGAGAAATGTTGAATAGACCCATTTCCACCGTTACTACTGCTAGAGCCCACAGATGGATCGCCAGCGATAGAAGAGGAGATGGGCTGTCCAACAGTATATTCAGGGAGTGGAATGCCGGATAGGGATGCAGGTATCGATTGGGAATTGGTTCCGGACGATGATGGTATACTTGATGAAGCGGGAGATGAGGTGGCAGCGCCAGCGGAAGCAAAAGCCCCGCTTGGAGGCCTTGATGGTGGAGAGTTGCCAGACAGTACAGAAGGATGGAGACCAAAAGTACGCCCGATTAAGAACAACCTTGCCAGTCCAGTTGCAGATTGTCTTGTGAAGGAGAAATCAACCGTGATGGGGATGTAACCGGTTGTTCCATCCGGCGACCTTGACACGGAAGTGGTCCCGACTTGATTGAACGGTTCACCTGTAGTAAAAATATGTGATTAGAGATATTATCCATCAGGGTTTGGAGAGAAGCTTTGATGTACCCAGAGGTTGGTCGGCATCGCGCCACTCCGTGTGATTGCCAGAACTAAAATAGAGAAGGTCGGACCAGCTACCGATGGTTACTCGGAGTGCCTGAGTCACCCCAGGCGGTGTCTCATCCGATGACCAGTAGTAATTGTAACGAAGAGTACTAATAAAATAGTTTAGGGGATAGGGGACGAAGTAGCCACTACTCACAAATCGAGGATGTTTACGTTCCCGAATTGAGACATAGGGAATGAGATATTGGCGATATGCTTGACGTTGAATGAGAGTCTTGTGGAAGTAGGTTCGGGATAGCAGGAGAGACAACCATAAGAGCGACAGGCTATCCCATGCGCACCGAATGAAGTCGGACCCGAACCTATACCACCATGACAGATAAGATAGGTGGAGTCAAACAATGGCTATGGGAATGAAGACATCACTGACAATACAAATCGGCCGTGGATCCTTCTACTCTCCATGGACCCAGGTATCGATCAAGAGCATTTCTGATTGTTTGGAATTGGTTATATGGGGTCGACGTCGACATAAGTGAAGCGGGGGATAGGATATGGATGGGGAAAGAGCAACGGTTGGAAACCAAACAAAATTGCGACAATGTATCAGCTACTCTGTCCTGGAAAAGTGAGAGTTGTGTCTAACCTTGGAGGTATGGACTTATACCAGTTCATATACGGCGGCTATTCGATCCGTTCATCGGGGACACGTCGAGCTCGGATGGCTGGTGGATTTGACCACAGCCATATGATCCTGGGAAGAATTGTCTGTTAGACGCCTGATTGAGAGCATACCCGAAGAGCCGCCAGTAAAACCAGGTTTGAACCAGAACGCTGCGGTAAGTGTCAAGCACTTGTATCTGTAACTCCTGTATTCTGCCCAGTATTAGGCAACAATGTTGAAAAAAGACCTTCTAAACTAAAACTTGCTAGCATCTCGTCCGTCTTGGCTAATGGAAGTCACCCTTGGTCGAGCGTGCGAATCCGCCCAATCGGAGCGCGGGACGAGCATTTCTCAGTTGTCCTGTTCGAAAGCTATGCGCCGTGTGTAAAGAGTACACATTGTAGACGAATAAAATGCGGAATTGAGCGTGCACAACAAAGCTATGCGAATTGCTGGAGATGGTTTGGGTTCAAGTTATACCGCAGTGCAAGCCAACTGATGATTGGCTAACAAGATGGTTGACGTCTGACCTCTCGCAAAGACCTTGAATCACAAACGAAATCGTCGATAATGGCTAGTTCAGTGGTTCCTGCTACGCATAGACGAGCTTTCGGAACGGTGGCCAAATGAGAATGTTTGGCCTTGATTTGTTTGTAGCGCGACGCGTCGACGCTTCCTCGACTCAACTATGTTGTGTCGTTGAGATCATGCTGAACGAAAATCTAGGGAACCCTTGTCGTGAGGATTGGCGATGATGAGGATAATTTGGTGCAAGTTTGGTCAAAGCAGTGATCCGCTGTCGAGAAATGGCACTAAGAGCAAACCTGGTATGCTTGTTTTTAATCATCGCGTAACGATACAAGAAATAAGCAATATCGAGAACAATAAAGCACTTCTGTGATGGCATGGAGCGGTGAAACATGCGTTTACTCTTACCTTCGAGTCTGCATTTGAGTCCTACTGTGGTCACCATCTGTGTAACATCGACTCGCTCCTTCCCATTATGCTCTTCTCCCACGTGAACTGACATCACTGTATGCCGGTGGGGGTACATCCCGGTCATAACTGGGTGCATTTGAATAACCCGATGCAAGCGTTGTCTGTCTCCTCTGATCAGCATGGCCACTTTGCCCACCACTTGAGTTATCGCCATCCCTCTGTCCTTCGTGTCCAATACTCCTCCTATCCCTCGGTCGCGGTTCCTGTCCAGCTGGCTGAGATAGCCGAGACTGGGACAGAGAGCGGAGGAGAGAGATGGACGAACTTGCTGTTTCGGCATCATCTAGATCGTTCGCACTCTCAGATGATGCAGAAGACGGCAAAGAATGACGGAGCAACCCAGACTGAGTCGTTCTCTCCGCTGATCGTATCGTTGACTGATCATCATCCCCTCTATCTTCGTCATTACCAGCGACTAAAATATTTGCCTTGGGGTCGATTCCGACCATTGCTGGCCTTGCTTGCGCCTCTTCCTCCCGTTCCTTAAACTCTCTTCTCTTCCTTTTGAGCACCAATATTAGCAAGACAGCAACAGCAGCCAATAGCGCCAACCCTCCAACTACACCTCCGATAATCCTCGCTTTCGAGATGCGCCCATTGGAGGTACTGCTATTCACATAGCTGCTAGGGCCCGCAAGTGCATCAGTAGCCACGGAAGAGGAAATGGGCTGTCTGGTAGTAAGCGATGATAAAGATTCTGACACAATCGATTGATTGGATGAGGACGATGAGGTGGAAGAAGAGGTGGACGAGGTGGAAGCGGACGTCCTTGTTGTTGATCTTGATACAGATGATGGTGGAGGGGATCGGAGGCTAAAGGTACGCCCAATCAAGACTGCCTGGGCGTGATTTTTTGTGAAGGGCCTCGAGAAGGAGAATTCAATCGTGATGGGGATATAACCCATCCATCCATCTGGCGACTTTAAAATGGAGGTGGTCCCGGATTGAGTCAATGGTTCTCCTGTAGATTGAAAAAAATGATGTAACAATGGCGGTACTATTTCGATGACCTAGCGGGGTAGTGCAACGTACCGGGTTCAAGTTTGCCATCATCTTCTCGTATCCAGATGACCTGGCCATAGTTCATGGAAGTGAAATCGAGTGGCTCGGACCAACTACCGACGGTTACTCGGAGTGTCTGTGTCGTTCCAACTGGCATCTGTTCCGCTCCATAGTAATAATTATACCTAAGAGTGCTGTACAGGTGGGCTTTAGCGACCACACTAAAAAATGTAGCAGGGAACGAAGAGAGGTCTGCCACTCACAAATCGAGATTATCTGCATTTCCAAATTCAGACATAAGGATAGAAATGTTGGCAATATGTTTGATGGTGAATGAGAGTTTATCGGAAGTCATTATCCAGCAGTAATGACTTCGGCCGGCTGAGAAGTCGCCGCCTATACCACCGAAATGAATAAGAGAAAGGAAAATATGGGGTCAGATGGTACGTATGGAAAAGAAAAGTAGCGGTCACGAACACTTCACGTCGGGACTGGGCGCCTCAACCGTCCATGGACCGTTATTCAGAGCAAGGGCATTATTGATTGTCTGAAATTCGTTATATGGAGTTGTTGTCGTCGCCATGAGGGAGGTGAAGGAGAAAGGAGCGAGGAGTGGGGGAAAGGCGACAAGGGTCGATGGATAGACGAGTCGGTAACTCGACCCATATGCAGCACGATGCGCCTTAAGAGACACTTGCTATGCAAAGAAGAAGAACTTTAGATAAACTATCCACCATTTCACTTGGGCGCCCCTACCCAATTGGTCCCAATGCCGCATGAGGCGCAGCTGTTTTCCATCTTGGCATAAACAATGCACAGTCAAAGACAAATTTTTGATCTGATTGTGGCAGTTAGACGCCTGATACTAAAGAGAGCCACCGACGTCGGCATTCCGCTTGGAATCACCGGCCTTTCATGTGGAAAAGTGGTATAGTGAGAAATGCTTCCGGTTCTCCAACAAGGAGTGAGAATTGAGTATGCATTGGCCGTGATATGGACGCATATGAGCACTCTTGTTTGATTCTTCCCATCAGGATGTACGCATGGTGGGCTCGGTGATGCCGGTTGTAGATGCAAGCGTCGTATCCAATCCTTCTCTGATCATTTTGTTCTCGATTTTGAAGTGAGATATTTGAGGCAACGGCACGTACACTCGCTCTTCACAAGAGGTGGCCGGGGCTGAGTGAATTTTCGGGGCGGCAGCAAGAGAGCTCAAGAAACAAGCTCCTATCAGTCGTTCTTGATTGATCAAGCTATCGTACAATTCCACCAATGAATGAACAAAATTAGCTCAGGAAGCGATCCAACGTGTATATAATCATCCAGGTCATAATTCCTCATCGCGGTCATCGCCGTTGCTGTCTCGAAGAGGGTGTCGTCGCAATGTACGATATACCGGTATGAGCAGCCAAAGTTGATGAGAGAGTAGAAGACCAGCGACGAGCGAGTTCAACTGGTTAAAATACAGGTTCATTGTCTCTACCCATCAAGTTTATGCCTTGGTCCTAGCTCGACCATCCACTAGCCCACTTCCACTCTGCTCCTGCTCCTGCTGCTCCTCCCTATTGTACCTATTCGAAGCACCCACCATCGCATTGTCGTCGCTATACGCCGGTGGGGGTACGTCCATCTCATGATTGAGTGAAGGAGAATCAGCAAGCGCAAGCCTCCGTCTCCTTCGCCTCCTCCTCCGATCACCATCCCGTTGTCGATTCTGTTCATTATTCCTCCCTCTTCTCCGTCGCTCTTCTTCAGCTGGCTGAATTCTCTCGGCAGGTGCCCGTGACGCCAAAGAATGATGGAGCAACCCAAGCCGAGCCTTTGTTTTCACTGGTCGGATCCACATTCGACCTCTTTCTCCACTCCTCTTGTCACCTGTACGACCAATATCTGTCTCGAAGTTGGCTCCAAACATTGCTGGATATACCTGTCCTTCTTCCTCCTGTTTCTGCCATCCCCTCCTCTTCCGCTTACACACCAGAAACAACAGAAAGGCAAGACCAGCGCATAATGCCAGCCCTCCTAGTGCACCTCCAATGATTCCCGCTTTTAATCCCCGCCCATTCGACGCTCTACTGCTACCAGTCATGCCGTCATTGAAACCGACTGCCGGATCACCAACAGCAATAGAGGACGAACTCGTATCAGGGGAGATGGAGCCAGAAAGCGCACCAGATGTCGACGGATTGGCAGCTCTGGATATGGTAGAGAGCTCAGAGGAGGCGGAAGTCACAGAGGATGTTGTTGATCCTGACGCGGGCGGAAGCAATGTAGAGGGTTTCAAGCTAAAAGTATGCCCAATAAAGGACAAACGGAATTCGTCCCACATGGTTACTCTCGTGAAAGAGAAATCAACTGTGATGGGGAGGTAACCGTTCGTTCCATCCGGCGATTTTGTCACAGAGGTGGTCCCAGATTGAATGAATGGTTCGACTGTAGATTGATGAAATGTCATTGAAGATACTACCCTTGAAATCCAGGGGAGCACCACGACGTACAGAGAGGTTCGTTCAAATACGGGTCTGTGAGACTGAGAGAACCAAAATTGACAAGACCGGACCAGCTGCCAACGGTTACTCGAACGGATTGCGTTGTCCCAGGTGGTGTCTCTTTTGCCGCGTAGTAGTAATTGTAGGTGAAAGTACTATCAGGGTGTGGTTAGTAGCTAATCGAAGAGGTAGTAAAGAAAGAACAACTAACAAATCGAGGTTGTCTGTGTTTCCAAACTGAGATATAGGAAAAAAGATGGTGGCAGTATGATTGACATTAAATGAGAGAGGTTTGGGAGTAAGCCCACTAAAGCAAATGAGACATCCATAGACACGACAAATTCCATCACTATTTCCTTCAAGGCTAGAAGGACCTGTAGTACCAATGTGACCAAGCAGAACGAAGGAAAAGGATGGAGTTAGGCCATAGGTATGGTGATGGAAAGAAGAGATCACACACAAGTCAAGTCGTAGCTGGACTTTGCCACTCTCCACGGACCATTCTGATCGGCGAGAGTATTTCTGATTGTTTGGAATTCGCTATATGGAGTCGTTGGTATCGACATAACGAAAGTGAGGAAAGCTGAACGAGCTGAGGAAAGAGCGAAGTGGGTTTGGAAGCCAAGCTAAACAACGTCGATGCAGTGAGCTTGCTGCTCTTTCAGGGTGTAACAGAGAGGATCGAGTATCCTCTTCAGTATTGGACCATTATGTTGGTCCATATCCGGTCATGCGGTGCGGCGGCTAGGTGCGATACGGGGGTCAGTAAAGCGAAATGAAGAGAGTACTCCTGATGAACCTCACCGGCCATTCGAGATGACTAAACAGAGTAGAGTTTTAGACGCTTGATAGAGAAAGAACTCCTGATACCGATGAACTCCGGTGCGCTGTTACTATTGGCGCCATCGGCCATTCGATTCATAAGCCCAATCATCGCGAACCCTGTGCACCGATCCTTCCAAGGTCAATAGATTTTTTATGGTGTTTGTTCTTAAAACTGCCACTCAAGATGTTGTATGGCTGACTATCGATGAAAGGAAGAAAGGAACAAGAGGGACGACCTCTAGTCTCCAACAAGGATCAGATAGAACAGCCAGCGCATTCGTCGATATCGATGCGTAATGGTAGGTGTGATGATTACCACCACGAGCGTACTATATTTGCTGAGCTTAGCGATGGTGCGCGTCAATGTGTTCCGACATCTTCTAGAGAGGCTGCATCGTCACGTCGCCCTCTGATAGGTTTTCTAAGTTTATTTCTCTCTATCTCGAAAAGAGACCGTTGAGAGCAGCACGTATACTGGCCGGCAACAGAAATCGGTCATCGTGGTCAGAGATCAAGTTGCCA
>WSTO01000421.1:0-11097 GCA_019627685.1 Serendipita sp. 399 | reverse complement strand
CTAGCCTCGTTGATCACCAGCCTTTCCGATGCCAGTCGCCGATCATCGTTCGACTGGCGATGGTTATAAAGAGCTGGTGGAACAGCAAGCACACCAAGGCACCAGTTCTCCACCTCTCAATTTGTAGAGTACTCCCGACAGCAAGCCAAGGGGAAAACAAATGGAATCTTCCGTAGACAATCTGTCGATTTCAGGGACAACGACTGTTGTTTATACCCCAACAGTCGTACCCCTGTCGCCCCAGTCATCCAAGGAAGATCCAAAGCTGGACTTGTTTGTACTTGCAGCTACAGACACTATAGATAGCCTTGAAGTAGACCTTACCAAAGAGGGCGATCCCAAACTTACTCCAAGCTCAACGGCACTCGCAAACGCTTCGACGTTGCGAAAACTGATCCTCTTATGCATGCTGACTCTGGCACAGTTTTTGGATTGCTTCATTGCTTGTGCACCCATCCCAGCAATCCCCCAGATTGCCGAGCAACTCCGATTCGAGGACTCCGAAAGTACGTGGATACTTGCTGGGTATGAATTGACGTTGGCAGCATTTTTACTTGTCGTGAGTACTCGTTATCATTATTGTACGACTCGAGACCTCAACAATGCTGCAGAGCGGTCGTATTTCCGACATATACACTCCGAAACCCGCGTTTATCGCCGGTTCTTTCATCCTCGGGCTAACGCATCTCATTTGTGGTTTCGCCCACCAAAAGATTGCATTTATCGTTCTTCGCTCACTCGGTGGTATCGGAGGAGCACTCACCATCCCCTCTGCACTCTCCCTTATTGTTCAGCTCTTCCCCGAACCAACACATCGAGCCCGCGCAATCGCCTGTTTCGGGAGTTCAGGTGCCATAGGAAGCACGCTTGGTTACATTATAGGGGCCATATTCGTCCAATATATAGGATGGGTATGGATCTTTTGGTTTGTAGCCGTTATGGGGACAGGCATCGCCCTGATTTGTCTCGTCCTCATTCCAAACACCAAGAGAGAGAAGTTCAGAACCGTCAAGTTTGACGTACCAGGTATCAGCATGTTGACAATTGCCGTCATCCTCTTCATCTTTGCTGTCACATCTGGTTCGACCCAAGGGTGGGCTACTGCATACTTCCTCGTACCTCTTATCATTTCCATCCTACTCACTACCCTATTTTTTATTTGGGAGTCCCGTATTCCCTTTGAAGATGCAGTATTGCCGCCTCAAATGTGGCGCTATCGAAATATTGGAATCATTATCTCCCTCGCACTATTCCCCTACTTTTGGTGGACCACCAGCTCTTTCCTTCTTACGATCTGGTGGCAAGAGGTCTACGGGTGGTCTGCAATCAACGCAGTTGTTCACTACCTCCCAATGGGAATTGTCGCAGGCCTCACATGCTGTGTTACGTGTTATTTGCCTTCCTACTTCGCACATCGTAATATCATCATCTCTGGTTTACTCCTCGCTATCGTCGCGACTATCTTGCTACCCTTCGCTGACGCTCCAAGCATGTATTGGCCGATCGTCTTTCCAGCATTTACGTTGGGTACCATTGGGATGACGGTTGTCTATTCCAACAGCCTCATCGCACTTTCTGCCTATGTGCCGGCCTCTGTTACAGGAACCGCTACAGCCATCTTCAATTCTGCGTTGCAATTAGGATCTGCAGTCGGTCTCGCTGCGGTATCGAGCATCACCACCTCGATTGACGAGAGGAACGCGAGCAGGCTGGAGGTACCCGTCACGGAATGGAGTCACCAGTTGGACAAGATCACAACGTCGATGTGGAAATCAGCCTTTCAAGGCCGCGCTGCATCGTACTGGTTCTTGTTAGCCCTCGTCATACTTGTCTCCATTGCCGTGGTTTTTCTGTTCGAGTCGGACGTACCGACCGATCAGAAGGAACACGACACCAAGGTGAACCATGATATGGAGTCTGGGTGTGACCGTTGAAGAAATGTTTGAGGGAGTTGTGGACTAAGGAATGCGCTCACAAGGACATTGATACAGGAACATAAACGTAGAAGGTTGTAGCTTAATTATTTGTATCCGCTTGTACATATGTAAATAACGGAAAAATGACATTATTGTACGACTAAGGAAATGGCGAGAAAGAAAGCCGCAGATTTGTGAAGAACGACTATTCTAGGCCGTTGGCAGACTGTGGAACCCTGGGATTTAATCGGAGAATCTCCAACCGATGAGTCGAAAGGAACTGCTACCTGTGAATAGTCATAAATAAGTCATGGTTAGAGCGTTTGCGATAGGAGCAGGGGACTTACCTCTATGTTCCGCCGCGCATACCCACATATCACGCTCTGTCAGAAACATCGATCCTTCGGTAGTAGACAGTATCTCGTCATGCTGTACACAGGTCACTTTGGTGTCCGCAGTGATCGTTCTATCATAGGTGTTCAAACTGCGCTCGATGGATGTTTCATGTAGATTCAGAATAACGAAACGATCCGGCTGGTAGAAGAATACCGTTAATTCATAGCTCCACTATCAAGGAGCCCAGAAGACGTACCAGATTGCATACTACGCGTCTACCATCAAAAAACATCCCGTCGCATCGCCTTGTCCCTAAGTCGAGTGT
The DNA here is from genome assembly GCA_019627685.1 of Serendipita sp. 399. NCBI lineage: Eukaryota > Fungi > Basidiomycota > Agaricomycetes > Sebacinales > Serendipitaceae > Serendipita > Serendipita sp. 399. The sequence goes on along the minus strand of WSTO01000421.1, from coordinate 8,520 downwards.
CCAACAAGCACCTTCGTCTTCCAGACACCATGTCTTATTGATCAGCTTTTGGTAATCCGGAAAACCAACCAACCATCCATCACTGTATGCAATGACGATCATACCATCCTTCACATAGAACCCTCGTGTATCCCAAGACCACGACTGATATCTCTTCTGGGATGACACACCGCGTTGGAGTGTATGCACACTCGAGCTTTTCGGAATGATCGGTGGGGGAGCGAACCGTCGTGGGCCGGCAATCAGATGCTTGGGGATATCCAAGACAAATGTGTGAGGCGTGAACGATCGTACCCAGCGACCTGGTGCAACCTTCAGCCATGGTACATCACTGATAGAGTAGACTTCATGGAGGGATTTGCGCGACAGAATGCGAAAGCCCATGTTGGTACTGTGGAAGATATACTCTGCATCAAAGTCGATACACACTGTATAGGGTATCGTCCCGTAGTGAGAATGATCCGAGATATCTGCAGTGACAGTCGGTTGTATCTTGTAGACACCGTCTTCTGCCTCTGGGTTCTGGCCAGACGCCGCAGTCGGCTCACTCTCGCCTTCTGCACACGAAAAGACGGACAAGTCGAATATATAAAGCGTATTATGAGTCGATACCATCATCAAGCATCCATGCTTCAATTTCATGGAGCGAGAGTATCCATCGAGAGTGATTTCACCAAGCAGCTCCATGCGGGCGTGGTACGCGATTTCCGAGGGATATCTGTCGGGGGATTCTCCAGGTTCAACATAAGAGAAGGCGGTGTGCTGACGCAGTTTTGAGCGCGGGGGGTTCGACCAAAGTTCGTAGACGGCTGGTCGAACCTGAAACAGGTAGAACCCATCATTGGACAGCTTAAGAGTGCCGTTACTCGATGTTCTAATGATACTCGAAAATACGTTCTTCCTCTGGGGATAAGAAAGCGCATGTGTTCCGATATAGAGCGGATGGATTCCCGCTGTTGGGGTTGGTCAATCGTCTTACACAGTATATTGCACAAAGCGTACCGTTGTGGAGCCTTGGGAGTAAGAGGAACTCTCCATCTGAATAAATGTTGCCCAACAAGGCGGAGTTAGGGGAATAGAAGGTCGAGTCATTCACGACTTTGCCTTCTCTCCACCCTCGATCTATTCTCCAATGAGCTTTACCTAAATACGAATAAAAGAGATCAATACGAGGGAGCAGGCGGATCAGGAATTACGAACAGAGATGTAGCCAGTTCTGGACCGAGGAGTGGGGACTGGGCGACTTTGCATGATCATGTAGTATAGTATTGGGAGAGAAGTCGGTTTGACCTAAGAAGATGTATTTGTGAAGAATTGCCGCCTGTTTGAATACCGTCTCCGAATTGTCTTGAACCACAGCGTCAAAATGCTTGCAGACAGATCGAAAGACAAGTATATCTCGAATAGGTAGAAAACTCAGAATGTGTATGAGGCTTTCTGGTGGAAGCACGAGAACGATTGCCATAGTTCAATTGGTCGATTGCCTGGGGCGAAGTCGAAGGTTTTACGTTCGTGAAGGGGAATGATGACTGTCAGAATGCAAGATTCATGAGTTTATAAGGCTTTGGGCCCGCTCCGCGTCGTCCGATTTGCTGGGCCGTAGTGACTTCTGCCCGTAGCCAAAATGGTCGGCGCCAAAGTTGTGGAAATGCGGCTGCGGGTGGAATCGAATCGTATTCGGCATTAAACCACATGAAACATATCTACGGGATTCTATGACATTAATGATTCGGGGCCACGTTTGCGATTTATATGGAGGGATCTACACCGTAGTAAGCTGACGGTCCACCTCCCTTACGGCTCTCTGCGTTTTCTTGTAACCCCATCACTATCACTATCTGATCGTTTTCTCTTGTTGAAGCCACGACTCCGGCTGCTTCTCGTGCTCCGGCTTCGACTCCGATCCCTAGACACCATGGATCGAGAGCGAGAACTAGAGCGAGAGAATTGCCTCCTATTTCGAGAATTCAATTGTGATCTCGAACCACCTTTCAAAAGGGCCTGTTCCCTTGTTCTGGTTGCCGACAAGTCGCCAGAAGACCGTGAATGAGAGCGAGAACGGCTTCGTCCACTTCTGGATCTAGACCGTGAGCGGGACTTTCCTCTGCTAGTCGACCTTAAATATCGACCTGAAACAGGCCTTTTGGATCCGGGTTTTCGTTTACGTGATCTGGATGATTTTGAACTAGAGCTTGAGTCTGAGTCCGAATCTAATGAGGAACTGGAGCTTGAATCTGAGTCTGAGGATCTAGATACAGGTGTCAGAAACCCTGAGATATACGTGAAGAGGGTTACGGACGTTGACTCGCTGCTATCATCTGCTTTGATTTTCCCTTTGACGGATGTACTATTTGCTTTCCTTTGCATCTCTTGATCTTTCAGTATCTTGTCAGCAAGGCCCTTCTTGCTGAGAAACTCGTCCGGAACTTCGATCTTTTCTTGACGAGCATACTTCTGTGGATTCTGCAGCATTTGTGTTCTACTAGGCCTAGAGATATACGGTCTCCCTGAAGACTTGCAATTGTAGGTGAAATGACCACGACCCAGACATTTTTGACAAACGGTGTCTGGTGTTGCCCGCGGGTTTGATGCCGATGCTCTGTGGGGTGCGAATCTCGACATAGCTGAGTACGTTGGAGGGTTTCAGTTACGATGGAAGGCGCAAGGAAGGGTTTGGGACTACCGCCCTTGAAAGTCCAATCGTGGTTCACCTCCAAAATGGTGAGAATCGCTATTTGCGTGTCAACTTGGACCTTTCCACCGTTGTCGATTGGACATAATGGGTCTTATAAAATACATAAAATTATTTCGAATGTTTGAAGCATTTCCACAAGTGCTAACGTCGGCTACTATTCTCAGCCCTGGTCTCGTCATTCTGCGCTAGCTGCGCCGAGACACTCGTCCTTGGCGCGCTACTCTTCCTGGACTCATCCTCTACTGCAGGAAACAGGGAGGAACTGAGCGGATTCAAGTAGGCCAGCTCTTGAGTGAGAATCCGACACGGTCGGCCATTTGCAGGTTGACAACCTTCACATAGCGGCCCATAAAGCCTGGACGGTAGTTCTTAATCTCCGTGGTCACGAATGGACCCTGCTATTCACCACGAGACGAGCGCTGCCGAACGAGTAGCAGCTGCTGCTGCAACCCAACATGCGTCAATAGCGGGACAGAGGGCTCAACCGTCAACGGCTTCCTCTTATCCCCCATCCACATACCCTCGTTACGACCAGATGGCACAGAACTATTCCCCATCTCAAGCCGCAGACTCAGTGACGAATACTAGCCATCATCGTATCCGCGGTCACCCAAGCAGAGCGTATGTTCACCACCCCAAGATTCAAATGCTCCAAATACTGATGTAAGACGGATCTAGTGCAAATGTTTGGGAGGGTCACACCGATACTGCCGCAACCACGGATCAGAACTCGTTCTATTCCTACAACTCACAAGATGCGACCTCATTCGTAAAGGAAATCGATGGGCGGTACGCTTCCCTTACTGACCGTCACAAGATGATTGGATGTCAATACTGGTTTCAGGATATTCAATGCCCAATCCGAACTCTATATGATGCCGAGCGGTTCGCTTACCCCTGACGTTGCTTAGCGATATTACTGATCATGGGCGGCAGACAACGGGGAATTCCAAAGACTGTCAGTGAATTCACTAGTGCAATATTTTATTGACACGGTACCAGCGACAAGCAACACTACGCCTTCGTCCTCGCTCTCGGCGGACTCTACCCATGTCGAGATGTGGTAGAATCCATCCTCGGACCTTCAAATAGAGGGGAACCTCGTTCTATCCTTGACTTGGGTACGCCACAATTCAACTCCGCACTCCAGCACTGACCGTACGACAGGCAGCGGCAGCGGCATCTGGTTGGTATCATGAGATCATTCTACCTTCCAGCCTAGTAATTGAATATTCACAGGGCGATTGAAATGGCGAGGAATTATCCGAATGCCGCTGTTGTCGCTTTGGACCTGGCACCTTCCACAGTGGATCCTGAGGCTGTGCCTCCAAACTGCAGATTTGAAATTGGTAAGGCCGACATTTGGATATTATACACTCTAAGTCATACATATAGACGATATCAACCTTGGGCTTACCCATTACCATGGTCAATTCGACGTCATCCACGCTCGTTGTATTGGAAGCGGGGTAAGTTCATTATCAACCTGCTATTAAATTGGGTTAATCATTGGATAAATGCTAGTTGGCAAATTACGGCGAGATGATGCTTGACGTAGAGGCTTGTCTCAAGCCTGGTGGGATCGCCATTTTTATCGATGGAGACATGACGATGTACCAAGAAGACATGGTTACTCCGATTAAAATTGGTCAGGATGAAGGAGAAGCGCCTGGTTCGCCTGGAGGATCTTGGCTAGCAAGGTTGGCTAGAGGTAACTCAGACCCTTGTGTCTCCAGCGAATTTGAATTTACCATCACAAAAGAGACTCGTTATGCGGCGATTCTCAATGGCAGTGACATAGATGGATTGGAGGACCGTATTGATGAGGGGATGTGGGATCATTCTCTTATCGATCCTTCTTCAGTCCGTGTTGCATCGCTATTCACACCGGTTGGACCATGGCTCACGTGTTTGTATTAACTCCTCCTTTTGTCTCTAAACCTGACATCTATTTTGACAGCGCAAGATCCTCATGAACAACAACAACTACAATACATTGGTTCCCTCCTGCGACAAGATTTTATTGTATGGATGGTAAATTCTTTGTTTTCTTGTCGAGTTTGCTCAACTTAGTTATCAGAGGATGGGGTCCGCGTGGCATGCATTGCTTAGGAAGTATGGTATAGCACAAGAGCAATTAACGGAATGGTTGGATCGTGCGGTTTCTGGTCAGTGTACTCTAGAGCTGGGCTCCCGCTTCTCATATTAAAGACCAGAGGTAGAAGATACTCACATCCGTATGTTCTGGCGCTGGCGGTTCACTTGGGGTATCAAACGACCCGACGAGAATGAAGAAGACGATAGGGAAGAGGACAAGGGGGAGGTGGAGAATAAGGAAGAGGGCGAGGACGTGGACCAGAAAGAGGACCAGGAGAGGATTGAAGAGGGAGATGAGAAGATTCTTCCAAGTCTTTCGGAAGCACCAAAGCTCGTCGCTACAACGCCCGAGCCTCAACCCAAGACACACAATCTATATCATGTCTATTGCAGCAAGGAGGACGCCCTGCGAGCAATGGAGGCTAGGAAAGAGAAGGCACGACATCTACCAATACCACTCGTTAACATCATTGCGCAGAAATCACGCGTTCCAGGCCAATAACGTGCAGCACACGATCTTCTGGGTCGTAATATTTTTTTTCTACAACTAGGTTTTGTCCATCGTGTTTGTCAAAGCTTCTCTAGTCTGTCTTGTACCCAGGTTATTCTTGTCTTCGCGAATGCACAACCATTTTCCCCTTCTCTCGGTTTATGATACAAACGGCGTATTGAAAGCGTGCCTGCATCTGTCGTTCTTATCCATCGTTTTAGCTCGAGGCCTTGGAAAACTACTTTGCCCTCGACCATACCACTCCATTAGGTTCCACTCCGCCAGTTAGTCTCCCCAGGTTGCACATTTGAATATGCAAAACCAGTTCGATTTATAGTTTGGCGGTTTGGGAGATGCTTGAGGGGCACAGGGCAGTTCCAACATGTTATTAGGCGAGAAAAGGAGGCGACCCAAAGGCTTTCGGGGTGGCTCTGGACCGCTTGAGGCAAACAAGTCGACAATTGCTGGGACAGGCTGTTCCAAGAAAGGAGTGGCAGCTAGTCAGCATCAAAATCGTGAATCTACAGGTCGAGATTTCCCTCTTCCATAACTGAGGTAGTGTACCAAAGCCATGTATGATTATTACTATATTTAGAGTTATGTATCCTTCTATTCGACACTATGCAGCAATCCGAACGGCACAGGAATGTTCCCCCAAACAGCGAAGGCCAAGCATTTTGGATGGTAAGTGCTTATCACATAACATGAGTGGTCTGCAAATGGATTTAAATTGGAGAAGGATAGTGGACCACGGTCAGCAAGCAGGCCGTGACTACTCTCCAAGGCTGGTAGAGGAAACGGGAGCTTTCGGCGAACAGGCACTCAAACTTATGAGTTTCTGAATAGAGGAGATGTTCGCATTTAGCCCCTTTGAATGGAGAAGAATCAGTCCTGAGAACAAGTCGGGGAGAAACGAGGTCTGGCATTTTGCATTTCGCGCTCTTATACAGAAACCGCTTGCTTAATTAAATCTACAGGTGCCAATTATCTAGATCAGTGACGATCACGGCGGCAGTTTCCGTAGCGTTAGCATTCGGATCATTAGAAAATGCCCTGATTGGCCTTTGTGCACCAAAACTACAATCCCTCAAATCTTCTTCCAACGACGCAGACTCGCTAATGTTCCCAGCGCATATTCCAAGGGAATACGCCGAGACATGCGACCCATCCTCGCATGCAGCTACCTCAATGGTGTAGCGGGTCGCTCCTTTCCGGACAGGAGACGACGCATAGGTCGAAGTGTAGGAGTAAGACGGTGTGGATGGTTCATGGATCGATGTCGCGTTCAGGGTAGCGCAGACCTGATTGACGGTGATTGTTTGACCGCTAACCAGGGCAGGTGCGGAGTCCAGGTAGATGGAAAAGCTGGAAGAGCTATTAGGGGAGATCGTCGCAAGTGTTTGCTAATCAAACTGTCAGATAGAAGAAAAGAGAGATAGTCGCTGACTGACCGATGGGAGACCCATACTCGTCTTCTCCAAAAGTGCGCCAGTCGTCAATTTTGCGGATCCCAGAACATCTGAACGAACAGGACCGATTGGACCGGCTACGAGCTTACACTCGTCATAGAAGACACTCCACCAGCAGTTCTTCACCGCTTTATTTCCCCAGGCTCCTGCATAGTTCAGCCAGTTCTGATCTCCAGAATAGGTATCGGGGTAGTTGAGGGTCGTCAGGCTATTCTGTGTATCCCAGTATACCCCTCCATCAGACGTTATGTCTTGCAGTTGGAACACGACGGCATTGACATAGGTGAATGTGCCGGCGCTAACCCAGAATCCATGAGAACCATTAGATACATATGCCACTGGACGCGCATTTGGATCCGGATTGGTCGTAGTAGGTGGACTGTTGGGGGAGGAGGGAGAAAACTTGGGTGTCTGCGCCCATGGTATAGTGCCTGAACCCGTATCGCCATGCGCGTGGTAGTCAACAGACGTTGCTACCCCATTGACGGTGCGAACAGTCACTCGTTCCCAATCACCCACATCTATACATTATCCGGTCACACTCATGATAAACGGGACGAGACGATATTGACTCACGATTTCCCACGACTCCAATGCTAAGGAAAGAAACCGTTTTTCCTAGATTGAATGGGCAGAAAATCCAATAGTATAGGTCAACAACGCCATTTGCCTTGGGAGCGATGAAGACGTAGGTCGTCGTTTTGGTATTGGTAGGGTTTTGACCACGCAGGAATCCATTCATGTTCGCATCGACATCTGTTGTGAGGTACATTCCAGAACCCTTGTTTGCCAAGTTTCCGAGATTTTGGTTGGTGAGTGGGACTGGCGCGCCAGTTACTGGCCCGTTACTATCGTATGCTCTCACTGGACCAGCGAGGAAGTATTCAACTGTGGATGGGAAGTACACCTCATTCTTATGGAACCGGAATTGAGGCGCGTATTTCTGTGCAAGCGCGACTTGTGCTGGTGTCGGGGCCCCAAGAGCCCAGGGAAGAAAACAAAGGAGCGCAAAGATATAAAAGAAGGTCTATCAAGGTTGATATCAGAGGACTTTCGTAGTCAACGACCTCAGTACGCACCATAGCGCCTTGTTAGGGAGGCTTTTGGAATGAGCGAACGGCTGATTCCTCACAGATGTGACTTTCGGGGAGGAAATTGAGATGAAATTCAAGCAGAAGGAAGAGCCCATCCTTTTTGTACTGCTACGGCATGACAGTCGAGAAGGGAGATTACGTGCGGCTCGCCCTTCCCTTGCATTCTCTGCTACCGGAGTCTCAGAATGTGCCCCAACTTCTCAATCAAAGCAGTAGATCTGTACTCACACGGTCGGGTTGACTGGTTCTCTAAATAGAATAACTTCAGATGCCTCGCCGTTGCGCGGGGCTGAGTTGGAACGTGCATCAGTGTATGAATATATCACTTGACGCCAGTCTCTCTGATCCTGAGAAAGTTGAGGAGAAGTCGGTGAGAAGCTGCGCTTGTGGCTAGCCAATTATGGATTGTGCGCATGGGGGAAAACAGCATGGGATATGGGCAAACCATCATGCAATCAAGAATGCATCTTAAAAGGCTAAGCGAATCGACTTCCTTCCTAAGAGATATGTCGCGCCTCTGGGTACCATGTGCTCAGGCCAGGTTCAAGTTGGTTCGTCGCGCTCCCGGAACTCCGGCCTCCACCATAGCCAAGGCGCCGGTTTCGACGAACAGCCAAAAATGATTAAAAATATTTTCTTGGCTCCGGAGTGGTTTCTTAAAATGCCGAAACAGGG
>WSTO01000420.1:0-13329 GCA_019627685.1 Serendipita sp. 399 | reverse complement strand
TGAGATATACCCCGAGTAGGCGGTGACACTCGAGACATGTAGCTTCTATGTCCCGTATTTCATTTCTTGTATGTGTTTGTAGCTGAAATGTAACTTGATTTTGCGTGACTAGAATAAAGTTTGGTACTTTGAACTTGCCGGTCGTTGACGGCTGTCCACTGTTTTTTTTGAGGGTGATTGGTGGACAAAACCTGATTCACTGACTTGGTAGATATCTAAAATACATGAAATGAATTGATTATTATGGGATAATGAAAAGATGAACTTAGGATAGGAACAGGACTGAGAGGGATGTCGAGGGACTGCTCAGGATATCTAGGGATTGTGTAGGATCAAGGAAGGAGGCTGAAGGATGATGTAGGATAGTAAAGGAAGGTAAAGGATTACTTAGGACCTAGTTAGGATTGTCATAGGATTCAGTCCTCCATGAATCCTGCATAATCCTTCAATATCCTACAGGAATCCTACAAGAATCCTACATAATCTTGAGTATCCTACATAAATCCTACATAATCCTACACTGTCCTTCAGTATCCTAGACAGTCCCTCAGCATCCATAGCCATCCCTCAGCATCCTTAACAATCCTTATTCTATCCTAAATTTGTCTTTTGTTCATCCCACAAGTCTCAATTCAAAATTTTGACTATCTAAACTTCCATTTTCATAACAAGGAATTTTGTCCACAAATACCCCTCATAGTTTTTGTTCGATCAGTATGTCGACTAAACGCTTCCACACCGGTCTGGTTCTTCGACTCCGCGAATGCCTCGAGGTGGCGAGGAAACTGGTTTGGTCGACGTTGGTGGCTTATAAACGACCTGATAACTATCTGGTTTCTGGTCGACACACGTCGGGTCCGGATTCCAGAAACACTCGAAGGGATGATAGTGTCCGCCAACTTGGCAAATATCCCCTTTGAGTCGTTGGCATTCGGACGTGATTGCTGGAACGGCATTTTGCTCAACTTCACATTGAGCTATGACTTCACAGCACAAGCAGGCGACTGGCAAACAGAACAAATCACCAGCATACTGCTACAAATTTGGAGGAAACGGTTCCCAGGACCGTTTCAGAGCGCCACGCCCAACGAAGTCCTCGATTATATCACGACGATAAGGGCGTCCGGTGACCTCTTAGCCAATCACGCCACCTCTCGTCTCGATACTTGTTCAGTCCAAGAAGGGGCGCGCGGCAATTGTTTATGGGACAGAGATTGGTTAACCAGAGCGGATTGTCTATATGGTCGGGAAGCCTTCTATAATGACACCCAAATATCATGTAAACGACTCAGAATGACCGGAAATCCCGACATAGGGGGCGTTGGTGTAAGTACAGAGGCTATCAGTACAGCGGGTTTCTTGTGAAGACGCTCTAACATCCTTTATACGCAAGCTCTTCTCTGCCCAGGTTCTCATGGTGTCAATCTTTACCTTGCTCACAATCGGCCAGGTGTATCTACTCTGTACCTGTTCTCATCGGCTTTGTTGTTCAAAGTGGCGATCCGTCATCAACACAATTTCCATCTCCTTCCTCGATAGCGCCACATTCTTATCCATCTCAACGTTGGCCGCGGGAGCATCGTATGCGAGAAGGGTCAGGTCTTCTTACGAGCAAAGTCTCACGTTGGCTATTTCAGGGTCATTCCTATCCCCATTAGTCACGATGACGATCGTCACGTATTCGGCTGTGCGCAGGAGAAGGCTGAGAAAAGGCATCGCAATCATTGCTGTCATAATCTTCTGGTTTCATTTCTTCTCTCAATGGGAGGCAGATGTTCACGACTACTCCGAGTTCTCATCCTGCGTACAGCAAGCTAACTACGCTCTCCTGGGCCAATTCTTCATCCTCGGGACATCTGGTCTCTACTTCTTCATCCTCATTATAGTTTATCTCCTCAGAATCCCCGTGTATCTGCGAAGTATCGTTCAAATGATCCACGCAATATGGAAGCGGGGTATTGTAGAAGGTACATCTAGGACGGAGAGAAGTAGTCAATCTTCAGCCATGTCTCCGCAGCGACGCGCCGCCCTGTCCCTCCTTTGCATCGCATGGGGTCACGTTCTTCTCTGGATGAACTTCCATGGGATCATCCAATTGCGTCGAGGGTCTTCAAAGCACCGAAGCGAAGATAATCTCGAGAACCGCATGGGATACGGTCAAATCATCTCCTTATTCATCTGGTTACCCGTGTGTGCCGATGCCTTGCACACGATTTTATGTGAGTGGTCACGACGCGTGTCCTGTCATGGTATTCAACAATAGCTAGATGGTCCTAGGAGAGGAGCAGAGGGCAAAATTCCTACCCCCTTTGTTGTACAAGAACCTGGGGATGAGGAATTCAGTCGAGGTACCGCTGCGACAATCTGACCGCCACTCAAGGATTGAATGTAAGCCTTTCAAAACACGATCTAGCAATTGAATGCTGATACTGAATATAAAAGGTCGGGACACGCTGGAGGAAGTTTGGTACAGCCCACGTTTACAAATACCAGGAAGTGGTTCGCCACCATCATTGTCAAGCAGCGGGACCCAATAGTCGGTTTGGTTTAGGATAATTAATGATATTTGGTGTCAATGTCATGGTTATTAGCTTACTATCGATTCTTAGAACGCAGAAGAGAATCTACTTCGATAGTTGTAGGGAGCGATGCTACATGTTGGAACTAATGTCCTGTATTTTTGCAAAATGAGTACTGAGAATTGTTCATATAGAACAGTGGAGCCTTTTTCCATATCACTTCTTCAGACGTTCCAAATTGTGCAAGACTCCAAGAATAGGAATTAGAGCGAGGAACTATCGTTCGAGAGCGCCTAGTAGATCGTTAGAGCAACGATGATGTAGGTTTAAATTGGAACGGTATCAGGCGGGGACGACTGAGGGTCATCTAGAACTTCCCCACACCAACTCAATCTAGCGAACGTTATAGTTCTTGGTGGCGAGGAAGGGAGTCGCGCGAACCAACAGTTAGCTCCTTCCTTTGATGTAGCCGATTTGCCGCATGCGACCACGGATGAACGGCTGCAGAATTGTCTGCTAAAGAAAATCCACGTGAATTAGTCGTTGGATTCCTCGAGGCATAACATGAAGGTCGAAGACGAAGAAAACGAGGTCGCTTAAGAGCACTTCGGCAACCCAAACTGATTCACCTCAACGAGACTCCGAGGAGATTCAGTAAAAAGCGTCATACGAGTCGCATTATGTGCTTTCTGACAGTGATTGCCCAAGAAGGAGAGGCCAAGTTTGGTTCCAGCTCGACGCAGCGTCACGCCACTTTCGACCTAGGCCTTGGCACTTGCCTCTTGCTTACAACCACAATCGGTTTCCAACATAATGTCAGTAATACAGCATCAACCTTCACAACAGCACACGCGTAGCAGCTTCCTGCCGTGGTCCACCGCAACAACATCCCCAACGGCAAAGTCGACGAGCCAGGCGGCGTCATCGCCTTGTTCGTCGTCTACATCCGCAAGGACGAAATCGCGCTCAGAGATGAATACGCCCTATGCGATTCATCACGGACTCTCCTTTCGTCTACACTTCTCGCAAACCTTCGCTCCTGCCCACATTCGGTACGAACAGCGAGTCCAAGAGCACCCTCCTCATCACCGACGTCAACAACGCCACCCAAAGGTTTATGAGGGACCCCGATCATTCGAAATCATCAGTCCTTCCGGGAAAAAGCAGCAAATGATCTTCGTCGAGCGAGTATCCCACATTACTGCCCAAGTCGAGTACGGCCTGATCCCTGCTGACCCAAAGTTGCGCAAGTATGACGAACAGGGTTCACTCCTCGGAAACGAAGGGATGGAACTCCTCAGTCCCAAGGTCTACGAAGACACTCCTCGAGGAAGTTTCTTCTTCGCCGAAAGGAGACCCATCATCACGCCTGTGGAGAAAAAGGAACTAGAAAAGAAGTCAGACGACAAGAAGCCAGTCCAAAGGAAGGAAAAGCACACCGACGAACAGGCCGGCACGAGGGATCCTCCGAGGACGGCAGCGACGATACCAACGCTGCTCGATCAATTGGTCCAGCTGGGCGTACTCCGTATCTTTACAAATGTTCGATGCAGGAGTATCCAACATGCTGGCGCCTGTCTTGTTCGAATACTGCTTTCCGACTCCGAAGTAAGGGTCCCGATCACCGTTATACCTACCGCTCCTTGACGCCGCAGTCTGCACCTCTAGATCGGGCACTCTTGCTCCAGCCCGCGGCATACGTACGTCTTGTACGATGCCCCGAATTATGCGCGTTTCAAAGTATGTATCATACGATTTCCTCGCAATCAGCTGCTCACCTCAAGCCCAAGGTTTGTGCGACCTGCAGAGTGGTTCCGAATCGCCATGGAGTATACTACTGTAGTGAGGCGTGTGTTGCAGCCGATTGGCCCTTCCATCGAGTATGTCGACGGTTCACTTGCAGGCTAGCATCGCTCTTGACCTGACCGCGTCCCCTCGTCCTGATAGGTCGAATGTGGGAAAAGTCGTGAGCAGCTCGAACAAATTGTGTCGATGCTACCCACCATAATCAAGTCGAAGCCGCTCTCCGGCAATTCACGTGGCCAATCCCACCGCCCTGTCTGGTATCGGGCGCTCCAACGATGGGTTTATGCCACAGATACGGAAGAAAACAACGTGATTGATCTGCAAAAGTGGAAGGCGAATGTTAAAGAGAGAAAGTCCGCAGGATGTGGAGACCTTCTCCCTGGATTTTGAAGTTTATTTGATCACAGAGTCATACTTTTTGTTGTATTTTCTTGGAGACCATATCCACGGTAGATATTGACGGTTTATTCTTTGTTAGCTTGTGGGGGAAATCTGTGCTCCTTGCGAACTGATCAAAATATCACGACTACGCAATAAACAGGATACAGTAAACTGAACACTCGGGTATCAGTTGCGGAAAACGAACTGGAGAGAAATTACTCACTAAATTAACCTATACGAGCCAAAACTGTTTCTGCCAGGCTCGACATTGTCGATCTTACGTCCGCGACGCCAGGGTCCTTTTCAGCGCCGTAATATCCTTGTAACATGAGTGGTACTCCCCTATCTGCACTCATGCTTAGCTGGGGAACGAGTGGGAGTTTGGCGAGGACTTCGAGGCTCATTTCCTCTGCAGCGGACTCTATTGATGCAGATGTTCCAAATAGATCATGTTGCGTCGTACAAGAAGGGCAGACGTAGTGGGACATGTTTAGGAGCATACCGAGTATCTGCACGAAGGCGACAATGAGCCGATACTCCAAGCGGTATACATAAGGGTAATGCAAGTAAAAGCTTACTGGGACTTTGATCTTTTGAAACATGGCGACTCCTTTCTTTACATCAGCAAGAGCCACGTCTTGAGCTGTCGATACAATGACCGCACCTGAAGATGACATTTTGTCAGATCAGGTTATATGAAAGTGGCCGGTTTGACTACCATCGACATGGACGAGTTGTCCCAACGTGAGTGCGACGTCCCCCGTTCCCGGCGGCATATCCACAACAAGGACGTCAATCCCGTTGGGAAAGTTGCCACCTCCACTCCAGTCGACTTCAAAGAGCAGTTGCTGAGTCGCTTTTTGAACCATAAGGCCACGCCAGACGATCGGTGCGGCTTCCTGGCCTGATCTCCATGTTGAACCCATGTTCCTCTGCTCGTCTTTAGAGAAGAATTTGGGATCCGGTGAAAGGAGAAACCCCATGGACATGCATTGTAGTCCATGATTGACGAGAGGGATGATATGGTTGACTGAAAAAACCCTTTGTTAGGGCCCTGGCAATCAGAGAGGACAAAGATCCAGCGTACATCTATTCACTTCTGGTTCTGGCGCATCTCTCAAACCCATAATACGTGGAATCGATGGTCCAAAGATGTCCAAATCGAGAATTCCGACCCGCGGTCTGGAGGAATGCATAGCAATGGCCATTGCGAGATTCACTAAAGGGAGGCGATACATGAAAAGGGAAGGGAGAGAGGACCGAAGAGAAAGGAAAGAAACGAGCGTCAGAGCAAATTTAGACCTCGTTGAAGCACAAGGGACCTGCCACTGTGCTTTTTCCGACGCCGCCCTTTGCGCTCGACACTGCGACGACGCGTCGTACCTGTGGAATGCGTGACTTTATGGGTGCACTTCCTCTTCGTGGCATCACTGGAACATCTTTAAAACGCGCGGTTCCCTAGAATAGCAGTCAATATCAGTAGTAACGTTTGGTGAGGTTGCGTTACTTGCAGCTTTCTCTTCGTTTTGAAGTATTCTCGACGTTTTAAGCCATCTTTGCGCGCTTGTCTGTCTGTGTACGATACGGAGGCAAGGTCGAAACATATGGTAGAGTCCAAGCAAAGCTAATGGTGGGCACAAAGTCGCTTAAAGATTTAGTATATACAGTTTCCTAGACAGGATTCCCAATGAAAGTTCAGAGCATTGCCGTAGTTTTGTGGTCACCCGGAGGTTGATTCGGTATCTCAGCTCTTCGACTCCACCAAATCTCGAGCATTCTGGCAGTATTTGACGCTCGCCAAATCAGGACAACCAGAACGAATCTAATATCATTCTTCGCAAGCTATATACATTTGTATAGACCACCTTGTATGTATCCACCGCTGTCGCAAGTGGTGTCGACGTAAGCAGGAATAGCTAACAATCAGCCTCGCGACGTAGTAACGAAATACTATTCATCAGTATGGACACTCAGATCCTAGAGCTAGCAACCAAGCTCCAAAGCACGATCGAACCAGCCTCCAGGCTTGATTGCCTAGACCAAATATCAGCCATGTGTACGACATTAAAACGACAGATCGTCGAAACCGAAGGCGCTCAGAAACACAGTACACCAAAAGGAGTGGCTCTCCCTGTCGTGGATGTTCCACTAAACGTTGGACCTCCCACGACAAAGGATAGGATCAACGGGCTTCCCACCGAATTACTTGTCACCATTTTTAAGTTCGACGTTGAATCTCAACATGTGAGCCGAAATGCTACTTTGGTGTTGGTGTGCAAGCGCTGGAAGGAAGTAGTGGATGCTTTGCCTCGGCTGTGGAGTCGGATCCGGCTTGCTCCTCATTCCAGTATCGACAATCTAATCTCATGTACGGAAATCGTCAAATTTTGCACCAAAATGAGCTACAACGTGCCGTTGGATATCAGTTTAGATCTCAGTCAACTTTGGGACCCTGCAGATGAACCGCTGGGCGCAATCCGATCGTATATATTCGAATATGAAGAAGACAACAACGACTATGTATTTGATGAGCTGATGCAGAGCATAGTGGATAGGTCTACGGCCTCCCTCAGGTCGTACATTGACAACCTTATTGATGCGATGATCGGAAATGAAGAAGATAATGAACTCCATGTATCTCACATGGAGCGTTGGGAGCGCTTTCAGTTGGAATTCAGTGGCTGGATGGATGAAGAATTTGCAAGCGCAATTTTAGCACGGTTCTCTGCTGGTGTACCGATCCTGAAAACATTGGACGTCACTCAGACTTCCTATTGGGGCGACTCACCATCATCATCTATCATAGAAAATGCACTCCTTCATTGTTCGCTACTATCCGGCCCAAATCTTGCGGAATTTACCACTAATTTTGCAATAGGACCTTCTCAATTCCTATTCGGTCGTAATTCGATACGCTCGTTTACCTTTGCCGTCACTCCTGCATCATTTTCTCCCCTCTCCGGCTACCATGGTATTCGCACCCTTCATCTTATCGTGGACGGTCAGCAGATTTACGACCAAGAGCACCTCAAACCCGGCATCTTTTTACCAAATCTTTCCACCCTCATCCTTAGCCGATCCGCTCAACGGGGGATACTCCTCTCTTTGATCGAAGCACCGAACCTACAGTGCCTACGCCTGTCAGGGTTTGCTTTATCGAACTGCCCTGACTCCAGGCTCTTCGGATGCATAAAGCAATTAGAGTGGGATTGCTACTTCTCAGACTTCGAGGGTGATAAGCACCGAACAGCCCTCATGCATATATTCAAACAATGCACCCACTTGGTACACTTCCTCACTTGGGGACCGTTCAACATCCAAACCAATTATTCAATA
Source organism: Serendipita sp. 399 (assembly GCA_019627685.1). Taxonomy (NCBI): domain Eukaryota; kingdom Fungi; phylum Basidiomycota; class Agaricomycetes; order Sebacinales; family Serendipitaceae; genus Serendipita; species Serendipita sp. 399. The sequence goes on along the minus strand of WSTO01000420.1, from coordinate 5,287 downwards.
ACACACTTAATAGAAGAAATACTAAGAGAGGCCCCCCTGACTTCTCTAGAATCTATCACCTATTTGCGTCCGTATGCACCAAACTTTGATTCTGGCCCAATACAGAGAGTCATTACGATGCCATTTATGTAATTCTTCACTATTTATGATCATATATATAGCTATTTACTTCAAAAATGTGTCACTTGCGGACGTGCTCAGCGTGCCATCAGAAGTGACAGACAGCAATACCCATGTATCCATTGAGAACCTTTCGCCATGACTGTATATTTTAGAACTCACGTTCTGAGTTGGAGTTCCAGTCTATAGCTTGCTGGTGTCATTGAGGAGGCCAATAGCGGTCATAGCGTAGAAATATGTTAAATTATCCTTTCTTGTTTAACTGTGCTATATATTTTGAGCCTTCATCGTGTGCTTATTTGTCCTTGTACGACTCGTTGAATCTTACTATGGAGTCTTAGCAAGTTCACTCTTTAGCGTGGCATTACTTGGGCCTTCTTTCGAACTCTATTTATTAGACAGGTTTATTCCCATTGAAGCTTTGGTAAGCTGCCTTAAGACCACGGTCACACCGGACAGGTGGCTTCGTTCGCCACTTGGACCCTTTCTCAACCGAGCGTGACCGGGTCAGCCTCCAGGTCTGACCACCTCTATCAAATATCGCCAATGAATGCGACATCAAAAGGACAAACTGCCGAAAGAGAAGACACTCAGACACTCGGTACACCAAACGGTGCGGTTTTTCGTGTCTCAGCTGTTCCATCAAATGTTGGATCGACCATAGCAAAGGATAGAATCAACGGGCTCCCTATCGAACTACTCGTTAGCATCTTTGAGCTAGACGTCGAATCCCAACATGTGCGCCGAAACGCTACCCTAATGTTGGTATGTAAGCGCTGGCGGGAAGTTGCTGATTCTTCGCCCCGATTGTGGAGTCAAATCCGGCTTGCTCCTCGCTCCAATATTAACAGTCTAATTTTATGTACGGACCTCGTCAAGTTTTGCATCAAAAAGAGTCAAGAAATGCCGTTGGATATTACTCTAGATTTTACGAGTCTTCGGGACCCTGCAGCTAGATCACTGGACATCCCCAATGGGGTTTACGAGCCCACGTGGGACCCAGTGGAGAGAACCAGAGGTTCCCTCAGGTTACAGCTCAAGGAGCTTGTTGACGCGCTTTATGTGTCTCCTATGGCGCGTTGGAGGCACTTTCGGCTGCGTTTCAGCAGCTGGATGAGCGAAGATCTCGCAAGCTCAATTTTAGCGCAGTTTTGTGCTGCAGCGCCGATGCTGGAAACACTGGACATTTCCCGTGGCAATCCTTGGGAGAAGATATCGGCGCCATCAGAAAAGATAGAGGATGCAATCTATTGCTGTCCGCTCCTCTCTAGCCCAAAACTTACTAAATTTACTACTAGGTTTGCTATAGACCCTTCTCGATTACTATCCGGTCGCCATTTGATGCGCTCGATTGGCTTTGCCGTGACGCCAACATCATTTAATTGCCTCCCGTATTACCAGGGCATCCGTACTCTCCATCTCTTCGCCGATAATCTATCAATTGAAGCCCAAGGACAACTCAAATCCGGCATCATATTACCCCACCTCTCTACTCTTATCCTTGGTGGGATGCAAGGGGGTGTATTCCTCTCTTTGATTGATGCACCGGGACTACATTGCCTACGCCTCTCAGGTACCAGTGCGCTATGGTGCCCTGAATCCGAGCTCTTTGGGCACATAAGGCGATTAGAATGGGATTTCTACTTCTATGATTACGAGGCTGATAAAACTCGCAATATCCTCAGGCATATCTTCCGACAGTGCGACCAGTTGGTACACTTCACCACTTGGGGACCTTACAACTCCAAAGCGTCTTATACAATCATGAACTTCATGCAAGAAATTCTTACGGAATATCCATTGCGTTCTCTGACATCTATAACCTACTTACGTCCTTATGTAGCGGAGTTTGACTCCGCTCCAATACAAAGCGTCGTTGCGATGGCATTCGTGTAGTTCATCTCTGTTCTTTAATTTACTAAATCTTTATCTACTGCTAAATGTGTCATCTGCGTTGCCCGACAGTACCATAGGTATGCTAATCGAAGAATCTTCGTCATGATCGACCGATCGTGAGCGAGTCTCAGATACAATTTATTAAATTTAGCTTCTCCACATCGCTAGAACGTACCGTTTCCCGCAATAAAGGTCGATCTCTGTAATAATTTCTGATAAGGTCGCGGTACATACTGCTTGCTCTTCGTTTTCGGGATTTACGTGCCTTTTAGGCAATATTTACATATATGGATGTCCAATACTCTCCTTAGACATGTCAGCAAGGTCGGAACTTGGTTAGTGGTGAACGTCCTCGAAGGATGGTTGCCTTCCTTTTGGAAAATGGGGCTGATGTAAACGCTGTCGGAGGGAAAATCGGCACGGCTCTTCAGGCAGCAAGCAACGAAGCTGAAGATACGATTATCAGCTTGCTCCTCGAGAACGGGGCCGATGTGAACATTGAAGGGGGACTGTACGGTTCACCGCTCCAAGCTGTTTGTAGGCTTGGTACTTCCGTCACGTTCGAACTTTCTTGGAACGGGGTGCGAGGATCGACACGAATGTGGGGAAATACGGAAGTCCTCTCCAAGCTGCTGCAAAGAGAGGGAATATTGATGTCATCAAATTACTCCTCGAACGAGGGGCGGATGTCAATCTCGTAGGCGGTAAACACGGCTCTGCTCTTCAAGCAGCGTGTTGCGGTCACTCTAATTCAACAGAAAGCAACCGCTTAATTGAACTTCTCCTCGAATATGGTGCAAATGCGAACCAAGAAGGCGGGAAATGGGGAACCGCATTGCAGGCGGCGGCGTATCATCATCAGTCGTACGTTGAAATCCTCCTAAAGCACGATGCAGATCCGAATATAAAAGGAGGAAGGTTTGGTAGTCCACTCAACGCGGCAAGGAAGAAAGGGCTTCTGAGAGTAGCCAAATTATTGACGCAACGAGGTGCTAAAGGCGATGCCTAGATAGTTACCTGTAGAATTGGTTTTCTAGAATGCAGTATCCTTCGTCTGATTCCATTCCTTGGAGGTAGAGGGTTTCGACAAGTTGCCTCCTTTGTCTGCTCTTGGACCTGCCCATCTCCGTCGTTTTGTTGCCTTCCTATTATCCACGCTCACGTAATCGCAACAGACTTAATATCAACTAATATCGAGACAGCTAGAAACTGTACAGATAGCCCGTAAGTCTCTTCCGCCATGGGTGAGAAGGAAGAAATGATTCTCACTGTCATTTCATACGGTCAGAAAATTAGTACTAACTGTTACGATGGACCACCAAATCTTGGAGTTAGCAATCAAGCTCCAGAATGTCATAGATCCAGCCTCCAGGCTTGAATGCTTAGACCAATTGATGTCCACATGTGCGACGTTGAAACAACAAATCACCGGAAAAGAAGATCCTCAGAATTACACACATCAATACGACGCGGTTTCTCGTGTCCCAACCGCCCGATCAAACCTCAGACTGGTCGTGCAGAAGGACAGAATGAACGAGCTTCCGAACGAGCTACTTCTCAGCATCTTGGAAGTTGAAGTCAAATTACTGGGTATCCACTGAAACGCCAGCCTAATGATGGTGTGCAAGCACTGGAAAGCATTGGTGGATTCGTCGCCCCGTCTATGGAGCCGCATCCATCTTTGTCCTAATTCCAGTATCGATAACATCATTTCATGCACAAATGTCGCCAAAGTTTCTATTACCAAGAGTCAAAATGCACCGTTGGACATCATCTTAGATCTTTCGAATCTTTGGGATCCAACATACGAACCGCAGAACGCTGTCCGGCCATATCTTTTCGACGAAGAAGAAGACTACGAGTATGATGACCTGATGGAGAGACTAGGTGACAGGTCTGAAGAATCTCTTCAGTCGCAGATTAGTGACCTCGTTGGCGCCATAGTGGGGTCTGACGAAGATAGCGGGGCTCACTTGTATCACATGAAGCGTTGGGAGCACTTCCAGTTGCATTTCAGCAGCTGGATGAGGGATGGACTCGTCAGCGCAATCTTAATACGGTTTTGTGCTCAAACACCAATTTTGAAAACGTTGGCCATTACGCAGGATTGGGTATCATCAGCTGACCAATCAGAGGTGCTGAAGAAGGCACTATATGGCTCGTTTCCGTCGACCCCAAAGCTCACGAAGTTTTCCACTGACATGGCAATAGATCCCGTTCGGTATCTAGCTGGTCACGATTCAGTGCGCTCGATCGGCTTTCACGTGACTCCAGCTACAGTTGATTACCTCCCACGCTGCTGGAATGTTCACACCCTTCATCTGAACCTGGGCTGGCCTGGAGGCGTATTCCAGTCCTCCATTCTACTGCCGAACCTCACTACTCTCATGCTGGTCGGATATACATCGAGTACAATATTACTTCTCATTGAAGCACCAAAACTACAGCGCCTACGGCTATCGGGCGCCGCTACTCGAGATTGCCCAGATTCCAAGCTCTTCGCGCAGATCAAGGTGCTAGAGTGGGATATATATCTAGGCCCTAACAACTTCGATCAGAACCGCAAGAATCTCGGTCAGGTTTTCAAACAATGCGGGCAGCTGGTAGAATTTATCACCTGGAAAATATCGGAAAACGAGACCCATGGCTTAGCGATGGTCGAAGGAGTATTAGAGGAGCACCCTATGACCTCCCTGCAATCCGTCACTTTCTTGCGTCGATACAATGGAGACTTCGATTCCAGTCCCATACAGAGCATCGTGAAAGGGCCTTTCTTGTAAAACTTTCGTAATTCAAAGATCTCGTACTTATCTATCATACAGTCGATACTTAGCCCTGATATACCATCTCTAATCGGTCAACACGAACCAGCTCTGCCTTGAGGACGTTGAGTTATGATTGACATAGGATGAGAACGAGCTTTAATAATGTATGCGCAACTTTTAAAATACAAAACAGGACGAACGTGACGGAGACTCAAGAAGCGATAAAGTAGCAGCCACAGGGAATACGGTATCAGGTACTCGAAACGCGAAAAGAACGCTCAAAGCTCGATGGGTGCTTGCAATAAAGTCGAGGAGAGCAGCTACTCTTTCTCTTGCTCATCATTCTCATGCTTCTCGTGCTTACCGTGTTTCTCAGGGGAGCCGATGATCCCCAAGATTGACGAGAGGCGTCGACGTGTGCTCCCTGTGCTCTTCCTTCGCGAATGCTTGCCTTCTATAGAGGGAGGCACCAGCGTCGCGGATCCAGAAGCGGCTTCCGTGGCGCC
>WSTO01000419.1:0-13334 GCA_019627685.1 Serendipita sp. 399 | reverse complement strand
GTCCCAGGTGTTGACGACGTAACGGGTGAACCCTTGAACAAACGCCCTGATGACAATCCCGTACGTTTTTATCCGTCCGTCCGTTGCATTGGCTCACTCTTCCTCAAAAGGATGTCTTTTCTCGCCGCCTCAAAGCCTTTTATGCTGCAACGGCGCCTCTTCTCCAATACTACGCCTCAGTAGAAGGGCGCGCATCCACTAAGCTTGTCACCCTGAGGGGAGTTACGTCGGACGAGATATGGCCTCAACTGGAACAGATTATAGCTAACGAGTTCCGATTACGTCCACGCGCGGCTGCACGAACGAGTATGCAGGAGGCGTTCATCGTCAATAGCGGTTATGGGCAAGGACCTCTCTACAGCGCCGCTGCGGCTTCCAAACTGTGATTGGATTCTCCACAAAATTCACCCACCAGTTGGGTGATTGCGAGCTTTGTTTGACCATGCGAGGCGACAGGCTCCTTTGCATATTATTCCCAGAGACGACGAATTTTTCTTCTGTCTCTTCAGTTTATCTGGCCGCGATTTCGCTTTCTATATCGTGTATACTAGCTATTGCGTGTAGGATAGGGTCTCCCATGTTTATACATTCTCGGTTTATCCACTCTTTGTGATCCGGCCAAGCTCTCGGAGATGTGTACTGTTGTGATTAATCTTTGGCCTGCGACCACCAAATGTCTGAAGCCGAAGACACAGACGTTTTATTGGCTCTTTTATGTTCTTTACTCGATGGCCCAAATCCCACTCAGGATGTACTCCTTAGCGCACTTGCAGATGCGGACGGTGATGTTGAGCGGGCAGCGGGTATCCTCAACAGCTCCAAACCGTCCACTGTACGCAATATAGGAGGGAAAAAGAGAAAGAGAAGAAATGATTTGAACTCTTGGATCGTCAACAAGAAACAAGTCGTCTCAAATCATGAAATAACGAAGAAGGAAGGGCTGCCCTTTGAACGTGGCTCGAATGCGGCGACTGATGGCGCCAAAGAGAGTTCCTTGATACCAGTTTATATTGGGTCAGATGATGAAGACGACCATGAACACATGGCTGTTGATCGTGCTGTGGCGAGAAAGGAGGGAGGAGTCGAACAAGCCACAAAGGATGAAGATGGGCATCAAGTCATAATGGAGAACACTGAGAGGGCCAAGAAGATGAAGAATATATCCTCGCTTATGACGGTGTTGAAACCGCCTCCATCCTCGCCCAAACGCCCTCCGAAGCTCCTCCCGCGTACGTTAGCCACACCAACACTTGTAGCACAACATACACCATGTACAATGCATCCGTCTATTCTTCCTCCTGAACTGGCTTCTGAGCTGTTTTATGCAATGCTGGGGGAAGCAACAGACTGGTCACGAAACAAGTGGTGAGTCACGGCGCCACTGAGCGAGACAGAGAATGATCAAAATAATACGCAGGTGGCTATTTGATCGCGTCGTAGAAAGCCCGCACCGGACTTCGTTTTATGCGAGGAACCTGAAGGGAGACTTGGATAAGGAAGACGATATGCAAGAAGCTGCAAAATATTGGTGAGAATCTTCATTAACGCAAGAGATAATTCTTCGAGCAAGCTACATCTTTCGTTATAGGTACAATGGTCGTCCTACGGCACCTCCTCGTTCCTTCTTGCCGCAGATGGAGGCAGCCTGTGAAATCATTGAGCGCGTGGTCAATGAGGAGATACGGAAAAGAGGGACATTATATCCGTTGGAGTGGCCATCGACGGAGGAGCATCCATGGCGGGCAAACGTTGCAGCTGCGAATTGCTACACTGGTTCGAAAGAGACTGTTGGCTTTCATTCTGACCAGTAAGAGGCCCGTTTGAATCCTATTGCCCCATTGATTCTCATCCATATGGAGAGATTGACGTATTTGGGACCTTGTCCGACTATTGCATCTTTATCATTGGGTGAGTACCATTGCTCGCTCATGTACGACTCGCCTTGGCAAATTTTCTCAAACAGGCTTGGTGTACCAGGTACAAGTCGTATGTTTCGTCTACGCGAAGTTATACCACAGTCCGAACGAGACGAACGGAATGCGCAGACGTTCAACATCCCGGTCACACACAATAGCCTCCTGATTATGCATGCGTCTTGTCAAGAGCGCTTCAAGCACTGCGTTCCACCACAGCAGACCATTGATGCTTTCAAGCCTCCATTCCCCCCGCCTCCAGCTCTTGCAAAACAAGGAGACAAAGACGACCAGATGGAAATGATGCCCCCTGATACATCACGGATCAATATCACTTTCCGATTCTATCGTCCGGATTTCGCTCCCAAGTCGATTCCAAGGTGTCATTGTGGGGTTCCAACGATTTTACGACCCGATATGAAAGGCCTGAGGCGTAAACAAGAGGATTTTGCGGGAATTCAAGGCGAAATTCCCAAAATGGACAGTAAATTTACTAGGGAGACAGCTGCTTACGCCGTTGGCTCGTCGGGCTGGAACGAAGTCGTGACAATGCGATACTTTTGGATGTGCTATGCAGGTGCACAAAATGATGGAAAAGGCTGCAACTTCTTCCAATTGTTGGACTACACGACAGAGGGTAGAGGAACTTCAATGCTTTAAGACGCTCTTGTGCGAACAGCGTTCGGGGGTATATTCAGAACCCCTCGAGTATTTATTAGCAGCTAAATGGGAGCCAATCTGTGATTAAAATAGGTTCATTCCGTCTTGCCAATGAACTGAATCAGTACACATAAAACCAGTTACTCCGTGAGTGAGAAAGGAGGCTCCACAGGTAACGAGATCAACGAGATCTGCATAGTGATGAGCTGATAGACAGCGGTGACCCTGCCTGGTTGTGGCGCTTTTTGAGAGAGATCACTACACGCGAGGCTCGTTACTCCTAGATGGAATGAGCTGGGGGAATCTGCCATAGATATAATTTGCCCAGTTAAACCTTCCAATGCGCTCGCGCCCAAGTACCAGGTGTGGAGAATGCGAGAAATAACGGGAAATCAGATTTGAAGCTTCGTCAGGAATGCAGACAAGTCCTCCTTGTCCACTTCAACAACACTTGTATCAAACGTTGTGTGCTTTGTCCTTGCATTCGACCGATTCTGAGCCTCCAGGAAAGCAGTGCCAAATTGGCTGTAAAAAAGCAATGCGTCAGAACAATGAACTCGAAAGATAAAGAGTACGTCTCACTTCTTCCGAACATCACCCATGTCGGGGGCAGCAAGCACACCCACAACCAGATATGTCCCTTTGCGCTCATCCAAACACGCCAAAACCAAGGGCAGCGACTTCTTTTTAGATCTGTTGATAGCCACTGGGTCAATCTTGTCCCGAGTCGCTTCTACGAGCCATACTGCGAGGCGAGAGAGGTTGCCAGGATGAGCGAAAATCGGTAGGTCTGGCCCTTCTTTGAGCATCGCGAGCTGAAAGTTCCGCATTCGTTTGATCTCTGCCTTCTCGATGAGGGAAGAGCCTTGTCGAACCACCGCGCGTTGAAGTGACATAGAAAGTTTTAAAGACTGCTGTAACATATCGGTACTAACCAATATCAGCTCAGAATGGATTGGGATATCAAAGAAAGAGCGTACTCGCGACCGAGGGCGTCAAAGGCAACCCAGAAATTGTGCTTCCACCACTCTTCTTCCATTTTCTCTGCATCCTGGGTGCTCGATTGCCCGTTCACTTTTTGCCCGTCTGGCTGTAGTGGTATATTCTCCTTATTGTCATCGGTCTTCATCTGCCATTGCCTGCCTCCCCCGAACCATTCCCCTCCATTTCTACCCCCTTCAACCTCAATCTCGACCCTGAGACCACCAGCAGCTTCAAGCAAGGCACTCACACCATCTATTACGTCTGCAGCGCAGAGTGGTTGAAATTTAAAGCCAAAGGACCGTACGAAGGAAGGATAGGAAAGCTCAACCAGCCCATACTCAGGTGCAATGTCCTCTAGCTTTTCCCGAAGCTCTCGCTTTAGATCGGAGTCCATATGAGAGTATGACTGCTGGCACTGGGCTAAGGAAAAGCTGCGATCATGCATTAGTTGCGAGTATCAATAGTTGAGGAGCATACCCCATTTTGGCCAGTAGCCCATGCAGCCGTTTTCTTCCTCGCTCCTTCCATATTCCTAGCTTGCTGGCTACGTAAGGGGAGTGATACATTGAATCATAGAGGTTCCAATGACGGAACAAAGCGAAGCGTAATTCCTCGGACGGTCTGATCGAGGTGTCGTCAGGATGTGGGACCGCACTACTGCCGTTTTGTGTCGATACATTGAGCCGAGCAACTTCATTAAAGTATATTTGATGCCAATAGTCGTAGATATCTCGTGGTATCCGGTTTGTAAGATATTGATAAGTTAATCCCAGTATTGTCAGCCATAATAGATCGTTATCGGTGCGTTCAAGCTTGGTTGCCAGGACGTAGATCACACCCGAAGCGGCTTGTCCGTGGAAAGTACCACTCAAGTAATATCTCTCCAGCTTGGCAACGTATTCGTCATATTCATCCTCAGTCATTCGCTTAGGTTTGTCCTCGGTCTGACGAGCACGTTAGTAACCGTATGACGAGAATACCACTACTCACTGTGCTACTATCATCCAGGCGCTGTCGCTTGCGGGGTGGTCCCATATCATCGTCCTCGTCATTTTCTTCCTCATCGTCTTCGTCGTCTTCTGAGTCCGAATTATCAGAGTCGGGTAGTGGTTCATACTGCAGAGCGGCTGAATATCGAATACGAGCCTGGCGACTTTGCGTACCTCAAGAGAGTACCATGCAGATTGGACATCGTCTAGTTTGGAAGCGGTACCATCGTCCCAGACTACCACACGCTCGGCAGGACCGGCTCCGAAAAGACTCGATAAATTATAGGGCCTTGAAGAGTCGATGACATGAATATGTAAGCTCTCAGGAAAGGACCCAAACCATGCCTCCGATGGCAGGTCGAGGTGTGCTCCAATATTGATTAAAACCAAAGTACTGAGCTAAAGACACGTAATGAAGCGCGAATTTTCTACATCAGCCTCAGGAATTCTGTACTCGGCGGAGAAATTTCCACTCACTTGTACCCTCTCAGCAAGGTAGTCCTTCAAACTCACGAGAGCTGATATCCCAGCAATTGGCATGAGTCTGTGTGTTATATTGTCTTGTGCCAGTAGTGTCGCCAGCATAGCGGCTGCACAGAGGGCGTCGACGTCTGGGGCTACAGCAATGAGGATCGATGAAGCAGAGGCAGCTCTGTGCTGGGATACGATAGATTGATACGCCTCTTCATAGTTTGTCGACGACACAAACATTGTGATACTGCCTCTAGTCGTGGTTGGGATCAAGGTTTGCCGACTGCTGTTGCACTCTTTGGTTCCAACGACGATGGCCTCGAATGTGGCCCAGTCGATGAACAACCTAATCTTGACACTGGTTCCAGCATCGAGAGGCAATGAAAAGCTGAGAGCTGAGCTGTTTGAGGATGCAATGCACATCCTCAATAGGCATGTTCCTTGCCACAGAATGGAATCGCCAAACGCTCAACGAACATTTCCAGCCATATTGGTTCATCCCGCCAGACGGACGCTGGACACATCTCAGCTACTATTCGGAGCAAATGTTCGTGCTTCATTCTCGTCCATTGATTTTTGACAAACTTGATACTTGATATGTCTAGTATCAGCCCAGGACGCTTTACGGTTCTCGAATCTATTAGCTCGACTTTTAGATCAAGTTTGTCTTGATACAATCCCGTTGATTTTTGTGGATTAACCCCTGATCCAGGACTTGTTGGCTCGAAAACACGCAGTCCTTCAGTTCATGTCTGTTCTTACCGCCTCCCCAAATCAACCTCCGCCATTGATCGCACCTTTGATGCCGTCGTTGTCCCGTTCCTCCCCATCTAGTCCACATCCGCGCTCGCGGAAATCATCACTCGCTCCTCCACCACCTATCCCGAATGAACGCACATCCCTCAAATCCAAAGCTCAGCTACTTCGAGACTATCGTACGAGACATGGTCGTCCACAAGTCTCCGAATCCGTTCTTCTACGAGATGCGCTTTATTTGCTTCAGGGTATATCCGGCAAAATTGTACGCTTTGCGGACCAAAAGGGCGACGGCGAGCTTACAGTTGTATTCTCCGAAGATCCGGTAGGTTACTTTCACCCGATTGCGACTATTATCACATTAATATATGTCTGCCAGCGACATAATTTACCTGCCCCCATCCGGGCCCTCATCCTGCGACTCTCCGAACTTGGTCACTTGTATATGAGGGTATCAAAATGGGTACGGGACCACGACGGGCGTCCAGGTGTTGGAATGATCGAGCAGGTTCTTCTATACTACACATTTGTTCAGCTTCAGCCGTTGATTATGAGTTCTCTAGAGCCTATGCTACCACCTCCAGTCACAGCTTACCGAATATTATCGACTCATAGCAGTATTAGAATCACAAATGTCCCAGTCAAGCGCCACTGAAACTGACGACAGTCGTGTTACCGGACTTCGCGATGAAGAGTCCGGCCTTACGCTGCGAAGGTTGGAGGTGTGGGTCGACGATTGGCGACTTCGAATGAGAATGATGAGTGTTTGTGTCGAAGGATGTCAAGGTATGATATTCTCGGAATACTTCCAAATCCGTACTCATTCCTGCATCCAGACACCACTGGCGGCGCTCTTGTTAGCCTCATCTATGGATACACAGACAACGGTGACCCGTTTGTGCGTGTATTCACTGATCAGCTTCTTGAAGAGGTAATCTCACACCATTGTTTGGAAGCCACTTTGTTTATATTTCTAGGTATCGAAACCTTTCTTCCAAATATTACAGAAGTGGTTATTCGCTGGAGAGCTGCACGATCCCTATTCCGAATTCTTTGTCGCAGAAAATCCAGAACTTGCGCATATCCAGTATACCTATGCTTATTCCAACGCCAATGCCGGAGCCCTGACTGGGGACGGAGGATTCGCTGGAGCTGAAGAAGACGAGAGGAACGATCCCGATGAGATCAGGAACAACGGACTAAAGTTATGGGAAGACAAATACACGTTTCGCAATGAAATGCTCCCGAGTTTTGTAGGGGAAGTGTTTGGGAAGAAGGCAAGTCTCGGCCTTCAAGCAATGCAGTTTGGTTTCTCTAAATCAGAAACAGATCTTCTCTACAGGGAAAAGTTTGAACTTTATTCGGTACAGTTGTCACGATTCGGACTGGGTGGCGACGAGGAATCGGTTGGATCACACAGGACGAGGTATGTCAGCATGACCATAGTATAAACATATCCTTACAATATGATAGCCCTCAAGTATAGTGATCTTCCTGGTCTTGTTCGATCTATAGACTCCGCCTATCAGATCGCCAGCCAGAGACTTCTCGATATATTTTTGGATAAGTTCAAGCTAATGGACCACTTTCGCGCATTAAAATCCTACTTACTTCTTGGAAGAGGCGACTTCGCTGACCAATTAATGGACTCCTTGCTCACTAGCCTCTCTCGGCCGGCAAACACATTATATCGGCATAATCTTACAGCTACATTAGAAGCAGCTGTTCGTGCTTCTAATGCACGATTTGATCCTCCTGATGTTCTCCGACGACTGGACGCCCGAATGCTCGAATATAGCCACGGCGAGATTGGATGGGACGTCTTCACCCTCGAATACAAGGTGGACGCCCCAATCGATACTGTAATCGATCCCGAGGGCATGGAGAAATATCTTAAAATATTTCATCACCTCTGGAAAATGAAAAGAGTGGAAGGCGCGTTGAGTGCGTCTTGGAACCGCATTGCATGCGGGGCTCGTTCTTTTTTGGGGCCGACGATCAAAGGCGTTCGACGGAGATCTAGTGCGCATTCTGATGTTCTTGAACAACTCGAAGGAGAGTGGCATCAAATCAGAATTGTACTTTCCGAGATGATACATTTCATGAGGCAGCTACAAGCATTCTGTCAGCTCGAAGTCATCGAATGTTCGTGGAAGGAGCTCATGGATTTCGTCAACAAAAAGGAAGGGGACCTTGATGGTCTCATACAAGCACACCGAAACTACCTGGATCGGATGGTAAAGAAGATACTATTGATGAGCCCAAAGCTTGGAAAAGAGGTGAGATTCTCGTTAGTTTGGATAACTTATTCTCAATTTTGATGACAGGAACATCTGCTCATCCACCTTCGTGAGCTCTTCAATAACATCTTACAATTTCGCGATGCTGCGGTCAGGACCATAGCATAGCATTGTTACTGTCGCACTCACATACATACAGGAGACTCTATACAACTATTGTCTGGCCGAAGCTGCTCGGGCGGATAGCGAACGTGACCAAGATAGGGTACGCTTCCCAATTGGCGTGACTGGCGTTGATAATGCTCAACTAAGCACCCCAGGGTGTATTTACCATGCCGGAAACGGATCAGCTCAGCGCATCTCATAAATCAGCGGATTATCTCCCTCGAATTCTGCGGAGAGTCAAGGAATACAGCGGTCTTTTCTCAGAGCGAGCTCAGTCTATCGTTCACGCACTACAAGTGCATCAAGACCTGGACTGTCGATTCCTATCCGTCAGACTAAACTTTTCGGACTTTTACAAGACAAGGAAAGAATTGAAAGCGGCATTAGAGGCCAGTAAAGGGCCTTAGGGATCACCCTTTCGGAGACTAGGCAGTGCTGAACTGTCAACACTAAATTATCACCTTCAGCCATATAGTAACTAATGAGAAATCGTTCATCATTGTATTTCAACTGGTTGTGGTATTTTGAAACCAGTCTATTCGTCATCAAATAAGCAGATAGCAAACGTCCTCATAAGCAGCAATAAACAATCAGGACCATAAGCGACATTGTTTCTCAGGTGGTGGATTAAGCTAAGGTAAATTTAGATCTTTATGTTACCTGGGAAACAGAATTCCGCACCTTAGAACCAACAGAACAATTAAACGCTTTTGCGAATTCTGGAACATTCGCGAGGGTTCCTTCGACACGATATTGGGTCGGTGCGTGCGGATCAGTACGGATTCTGGCAACTGCAGTCGCAGGTCGCATCTTTCTGGCCCATGTGCGACCAAACGATATGAAGAACAGTTGCTCCCTGTGTGATTGATTCAACCCAAGCGAGTTTGTCTAATAGAATGACCTGACCTTGTGTAATTCAAACCAGGGAGAAGATATTCGGAGCCAGCGTCGTAAGATTCGTTATACTGATTATGCCACGCACGATAGGCGTTAATGACACCTGTAAGATACTAAGTGACGAAGGCGACATGATAAAATAAGTATATTACCTTGGTCTGCGATGTTTTCCCCAGAGGTCAGCTCTCCGTTGACCGGTAGCTTATTCCCCTTGCCATCATCGATTGTATACGCTATTCATATATTTATAAGTGAGTGACGGTAGAAAATAAGTGCTGCTTACAAGAGTATTGCTTCGAGATGCATTTCTGAATCACATTGAAATGCTCGCTTGTCGAGTTGGTCCACCACTCCTCCAATTTGCCGTGCTGGTTGTACATCCTTCCAGCAGAGTCAAATGCATGCTAGATCGATGGTCGGTTACCATTTCCTGGGGGTCACACTTGGTACACTCACGCATAACTCATGGGCAGCAATCGCTCCCATGCCTCCATAGTTGAGATATGCTGGCCTAATTGTCGATAAATGTCAACCCCCGAGAATGAAACAGAGCGACAAGGTTATTACCATTTGACATTGAACCAAGGCGGTCGCATAATGCCTGCGGGAAATACAATTTCTTGTGCAGGAGGGTTGAAGTACGCATTCACAGTCGAGGCGTACATCTCCCATTCCAAATGGTTTCGCGAGCGTCCAAGCTTTTCCCACTTGCGAATTTGGTCAACCACGCTAGACACTTGTTAACTGAAGATGCGCCTTAATAGAGGTGGAACAGACCTTTGAGTAAGTACAGTGGCAAAGTATCCATTCTTGATTGGATCCAGCATTGAGTAGTAGTTCCAGATCTGGGATGCGCTTTCCGTATTCGGATACAAGGGATATCCAACCTGATCGACGTCATTAGAAGAAGATTCGCCTGTGTACTGCATTGTTATACCTTGACCTCGATAGCGCTCGCCTAGTTGCCGCTTAGCACCGGATCACATCAGAGAGACAATGCCCTTACCTTCTCTGCAGCAGCTTTCGAAGAATTCGAATCCATCCAACTCAGTTGTGGAAGAGAGTCCTTGAATGCATGAATAACGCCTATTCTGGGGTTAAATCAAAATTCAATGGTCCAGGGGATACCCACTCTTTATGAGTGTCCCAGCTTTATCCTTGGAGTTGCCACCAAATGCTTCGTGAACAAAGAATCGACCAGTAGCATATCCCTATACAACTTAGCACTCTGAGTGACGTTCCCTGTAGACTTACCATGACATCGCTAACTTGCCTAGCACAGTATTCTGATCGCTCTGGCACAGCACCCTTCTTGATACCCCCCAAGGCCTCCCGTAGTTCTCGCACAATCATCCAGGCTGGAGTATCTTGGCCAAGTAAAGGGGCCAAATCCAAAGATGTCCTTAGGGTCAGGTAAGCGTCCACAGTTTCGGATGAGGCTTCCTCTAGAATCGTGGAGAGACTTGATACGTAAGGTGGATATGTCACGATGAGGTGCGAGGGGAAAGAACGTGGGGAAAACGCCGCCAAATAATTCGAAAAGTTGATCTGAGTGAGATTGGCGACCAGTTGGGAGAAAGGCTTTGGATTATAACTTCCAATAGGGTCGTAAAGGGCATCTCTGAAAAAAACAAAGAATGAGGTTTGGATAGGTTTTACATCTGAAAGAACGTACAGATCCTGACCAGCCCGTGCAAGCTTTTGTTCGAATTTGAAGACTTCTTTGGATAGGCGTTTTGCACGAACGGTATTATTCTCCGCTTTGCCATCGTCATCATCTCCCCACGGTGGCCAGGGAATAGGTGGCCAATTTCTGGCGGTTGAAACATGTGTCGGTTTCTCATCTTCGAAGGCGATAAATAATAGTTCCTCAATAGCCTTCGTGTACAATCCGCTAATGTCTTCCTCTTCATAATATTCCTAAAAAACTGTAAGATTGAGCAACGAAGGCATACGACCTTTGTACCTTGGAAGGCAAACCAAGATCAGTTTGCCAAAACCATAACGTCATATTATCTGGGTCAACTCCAATATCACCATCGATGTCGAAGCCAAACAGTCCTCCGATTCCTAGGACACGTTCAAAAAAAGCCGTCTTAAGGCTCTCCTCAAATCTCACCTCGAGAGTGCATATATGCGATTGCGGCAGTAAGGCCTCCACTTCCAGATGTTGAAACAATGGCTTGTTTAGAGTCTTCTTGTTCGTGTATTGTGGGTTCGATGCTCGTACTCCCATTATACAATCCCCGTACAACCCGAACAACGTCGAGCATTGGCTTCATTCCAATTTTGTCCAGTTTATCTTCCGCTAGACATTCTTCATATAGGGATTTAATCTTCTCCAGCGATTTTAAATCATACGGATCGAGATCCTCTGGTGTTGGAGCTTCTAGTATCTCGCGGATGATCACCTTAACACAGAGGTGTCAATACTCGCACAAGTAATGAAAAGTTGAACGTACCTCATTCTGCAGCTGTACATCTTCGAAATTTCCATATGAGCCCCTGTCGGACGGGATGGGATGAGACTTTAGCCACCCATTTGCTTTACAAGGAGGTCAGGTAGAACGGTGAGGATATACGAGTTATGCTGACTTGTATACATATAAAAGTCTTCGCATGGGTCATAGGACGTGTCAAGCGAGGATAGAATAGATGCTGCAAGGATTATACAACTTGAAGAAGTGCATACGTCCTGATAAAGGTGTCAAAGGGTGTCCGGGTTGGAATCATACCAAGGACACGAACTGGTTTGGGTTTTCCGGTCGGGGCTGGAAGAGCTACTGTTGTCGTAATAACATCCGTCGTAGTACTGACTAGAGTTTCAGTGACAGTCGTGACGATGGTTGCCGTGACGGACGGTCTAGGTGGCTTGTGGCTCTTGTTTATCTCGTGTTGAGCTCCCGCAAAGAGGCCAATGAAGATGGAGGCGAACAAGAGGAGGAAGAGGCAAACTCCGAGCAGGATCTTGCTGAGCAAGGTCAACGGCTGTTCTGTGATATCCGCAAGTTTGTGAAGAAGAGACTGGTGCTCTTGTTCATCTTGCTCTTCGTCGTGTGGCCTAAGTAAAGGAGCTGTCTCTGGGGGCACTGTAAGCACGGCACCGTCGCCTGCTAGTTGACAGAGGCCTGAAGAACGTACCGACGTCTGAAGATGCTCTTAATGCAGACATTCCATCCAAATCGAATGAAGAGATCCGGCTTTTTCACTCTCGGCGATGTCTCGCGAATGCGGCGAGGGTCTGGCCAGGTTCAAGCTTGGTCCTCGGTCAGACCCGCGAATTCGATGCTGACCTTTCGTCTGGCTCGTCGACAGATCCCAATAAGGGCAACAAGAGTAACAAGTCGTCGTACACTGTTCAATTTTCTGCGTAAACAGGATCCATCGTCTCCTTCGACCCATAGGGCACGAAGACCAGACGACGACGAACCATCGTTGTTCCATTTGCACTCGAAATCGCCAAACTCCGACCTCAGGCTCAGAGGAGAACGCATCAAAAAGTTTGCATCATGTCCAGTCTGCTTAAATATAGAAGGAACTCGCAAAAGTGTGAAGCATGAGTGTCCAGATTGTGGGTGGCCTACCCACTGCAGCCAGGAGCACTGGGAACAGGACGAAGATCATGCAAAGTACTGTACAAGATTAAGAGAGGTTAATGAAGACGACCATGACTTGCGCAGCGGTCGGTTCATGCATGAATACGAGATGCCAGGTTCGTTGAGTGTTTTGCTTTTTTTCACATGTACTGATGTCATTCAGGTCCTATACCATATGGAGAGGTTGTCTCTCTATCCAATTGGGACATTTTCTGGTACACAAGAGGCTTCCCGTCAATCGACACCGAGCGTGCAAGGCGACACTTGAGCAAGTTATTAACATACCCTATGACCATCACAGGAATCTTGCACGAATATAGCAGCTTAACAACTCGGAACCAAAGGGTAACTCCAGAGGGACTTCGTTCGCTGAACGGTATGCGACGCCTCTGGCTGCACAGTATTTTTATTCATTGACCAGAAATCAGCCCTTAGGACCACACTACACGTTCCTATGGGTGGTCCGGAGAAGTATGGCCCATCACCGGATCATCCGCCAGTTCGAATATTTATACTTGGTTCCCGTGCTGAATCGCTGCTACCCCCGCACGTATGGGACCAGCTATCGTTGATGTTCCCCAGCGCCACCTTGTCCATCTATCATATCGGTCCAGAAGTATCCTTACCAAAAATTTCGATCCCTCCTGAAGAACGGAGTGCCGA
>WSTO01000418.1:0-13342 GCA_019627685.1 Serendipita sp. 399 | reverse complement strand
TTTGAGATTCGATATCGTAGCTTCGTCGCTGCTCGGGGGTGGAAAGGTCTCATCAACGATATGCGTTCGAAAGCCAGCTATCGTCGACCGCTCAAAGAGCGAGAGCGGGATCGAAGAATAGTGGAGGAAGGCGCAGATTTTCATCAGGTTTTGTGCTCTCGTCGTCAACAGACTGAATGAGAGATCGAATGCAGTATATGTCGACCCTTGATAGTTTCGACCTTTGAGAGAAGCTTCGCGCATCAGCTTGTCCCGGTGCTTCCGGAACGTAGGAAGGTATGTATCGAGTCGACCCGTCTTGGAGATATAAGCACCTGCTTGAGTGATCGCAAGAGCCCACATCCCGAGTTCCTTTACGATAGCGAGCGATGAGTCGTTGGAGGAAGGGGTGACATTGGCGACCGCATGAAGCAGGTGTATCGCCTCGTTCTCCCTCATCTTACCTACCGCGATATGACAATCAGGAGCGTAGTTGATACATTCGTAGTTTCTCGTTGTCATTAGAATTGCTCCATGGATCGAGGTGGGGAAGTAATTGTCGAGACGTAAGTCTGGTGAATCTGCGTTGTCGAGGAAGAACAACCATCCCTCTTGACCGGAAAAGTAGGCGATTGCATCCTTCCATGTAGCTCGGCTGTATTGTGGCCCAATTGATCTGATCGCCGTCTCAAGGTCGGCCTCGATCTGTTGTTGGCTACTGGCATCAATCACGACAATCCTGCTAAAACTGACGCAAATATTATTTCTATCCTCCGAGAAACCTGATTTGGAACATATATTTCATACCTCTGCTTATGCGTTTCGATCCAAGACAGCGCAATTTGGGTTTTCCCCCCACCAGCGAGGCCATGAAGGACACAGCGAGGTTGATTTCGAGTAGGGGTAACTGAAAGAAGCTTTTCGGTGAGCTGGTTTTCAGTGTGAGGGCGCTGGATGTAGTTCCTTGACACCGATAAGAGAGGTTTGGGTAAAACGACGTGTTGAGTGGCTGGTAGTTTCCCCTTTGCGAGGTCTAACGAGCATACAGAAATCAGAAGAATACAGAAAATGTGGAAGGCTACCGACTTCTGTGACCATATTCTTGCACCCATTTCTCCTGGACTTTGAGGGACGCATCCGCCACGATATCCCGGAGATACCCAATTACTGTGCAGTAGCTTTCATCATCTTTCCCCATAAACTTGACCATTTGACGGTGATCTTCGTGTAGTAGAACCACCTTCGCTTTGTGGTCACCTTCTATAGTTGCCAACGGACGTGGTACGATCTACCGCGTGGACATGAGAAATAAGAGCGTACGCTGAAGGTATACCCGACACTACGCACTAATGTTTTCATCCCTCTAGCAATTGGGGTGGGATACTCCTCGTAGAAGAAAACGTTATCGATTCGTTCGCTCGCCAAACGATATTGAGCCCCTATTTCTTCGAGAACAGGCGAATCTCTGTCGAGATGTTTGAGAATTTCGTTGGTGGTCGGCATATAGACAGAGAGAACTCGAC
Source organism: Serendipita sp. 399 (assembly GCA_019627685.1). Classification (NCBI taxonomy): domain Eukaryota; kingdom Fungi; phylum Basidiomycota; class Agaricomycetes; order Sebacinales; family Serendipitaceae; genus Serendipita; species Serendipita sp. 399. Next base: position 11,840 of record WSTO01000418.1, on the reverse strand, counting down.
GCATCCATTCGGCAAGCAGGACGCCATTGGCACCCGAATGAGGAGTTCCGAAGAACAAAACGGCGCGAGTCGAAATAGCGATATCCCGAAATTTGTGATCCGAGTCGAACTGATGGCTATGGCAGATTGAAAGTGTCTACTTAAGCAATCAATTTCCACTCCCCTCTTGGCTCACACGTTTCTGATGGACGAACCTTTTTAAGAATTATACCCCCTAGGCTATGTGATATGAAGATGATCGGCCTCTGTGTTTTAGAGAGTAGTCAGAGATCATTCCACAAGATATGGGCGCTACTGACCTCTGGATGCTCCTTCCGTTGCTGCGACAGCCTCCCGGCAAAGGTCTCCGCATGGCGGAAAATGGTCTGAGTCGAGACGCTTTCGTCGCCATAAACATGCGCGTCATATCCATACGTGAGGATGCGTGCGTTGGGGAGATCGAACGGCAAAAGGTCCTTCAACCACATGATGCCATTCTCTGCGGTCCACGTTTCTTCTCTGTGACCATTGAGGCCGTGAATGGCAACGATGCTGATAAGCAGAGGCCAAACAATTTCGTGAGCAGTGGTTTAACGGTGAACGAGGAGAATGGTGTGGTTCACTTACTCGACAACCGGGTCTTGGCCAGGCCATAACTCGAGTAGACCCAGCTCTTTGCGATACGGTTTCGACCTTGGCGGTCGCTGGCTGTCTATCTGGGAGGTCCCTAAATCGCCGCTGTGGTCGTTTAGACGTCGAAGGGAGTAGATTGGCGCCCGTATAAATCCAAGAAGTTCAAGGCACATCCCCGCCCCAATTCCGACAACGAGAGCGACGATCAACCTCAGTAACTTGACGAGAGACCGCCTGACCATTGGTACTTTTGGTAAGAAGAAAGGGTCGTCTGAGGGGAATCCTTGTACAACAGTTGCTCCCTTTCACCCTTTCCCTCTTATATCATTGGCCAGGAGCGCAAGCCAGCCTCTGCCGGGTGAGGCGGCGTGCTGGTTGGTCAGTCGCAGAATGATACCCACAAGGGAAGTGCGTTCTCTTTTCACCTGATTTCTTTTCTAATAGAATACGCCGTTCATAACTGGCCAGTATTTACTGCCGCTGCCGCCTCCGTTTAGCTGGGTTCTGAATTACAAAACTGTCCCAGCTCTAGCGCCTGCGAATCATGACCATTTGGCGAAGAAGTGCAGGACCGTGGTAGATCCACCCATATCTTTCAGAGATACATACTTGAAGCTTGATGATCAATATGAAGGAAGAGGGATGCCGGGCCGAGTATCGATTTTAAGTTTTGGTCGGCTCACGTACGCTTAGAAAAATAGCAACGAGGCGTCTGTACGAGCAAGAAAAGAGATAAATACTCACTTTTGAAGTCCTCCATGCATGCTGAAGACGCCGCCAACTCCCAAAGTACAGCATCCGAGAGAGGAAGGTGATCGCGGCGAGGTCGAATTGCGGCCACTCGTTCTTATATCATCACGTATCACATCCAATAGACATGGTTTTTGCCTTGAATCCACCAAAATATGCGCGTTCTGGTGTGATCAGCGGTGTAGCGAGTGGACTAATTCTCGAGAGCGGGCTGCGGTCCACGGACCCTATCTAGCAAAAAGGTCGAAAGATATACGGTTCAGGGGATCGATTGTGCCTTCGATTGTGTGTCAGTCACCGATCTCTAAAAAGGTCGAGTAATGTGGTCGGGTCAGAGTTGCCCGGCATATTGCACGCGACCAAGTTCTTGGCTGCATTCGGTCCAACCCTCTTACCTTGGATTCGAAACTAGTAACACACTCGGTGGTGAGTGGGAGAGTCTAATCGTGATGTAGAATTGTGAGTTTCACTTCTCTATGGGTTGTACCTGCGTCCATCTCCATCAATTTGGCTTCTCGATCGCAACTACATTCTCACGATGAGGGTTATAGTACGCGTCTATTACAAACAGCGATACTAGAACGACGGATATTACACATCAGCGTCGGAAATAATACCCAAAAAGGATTCGAATCTCTATCTCTCTTAACACTCTCGCATAACGAGTCCCTTCCTACCGGCTATCACCGAACATAAAGCCTCGTTTTACTTAGTTCTCACGTCTCATTCAGACCAAAATGACGTTACAAGTAAACGTCCCGAATACCAGACGTCCGCTGCCCCTATTCCCAGCCACGTCACCATAATATGTACCAGTTTCAAAGTAATGAAGGACTATCACTGACTCAAGAGATGCCTGAGAAGCCCAGCATAGCCGCGTATGTCCGTATTCCCAATCTGATCGCAATTCTTCCCTATTTGTATCGTACAACCAAAGATGAACAAAAACAAGCATATCTTCGAACTATAGCAGCCGCATAGAGGTATAAGACCCATAGATACGAAGAATCGTCAGGTTGGCCATAGTCCTGCGAGACTGATGAGCACTCTGAGGTAGTATCGATCAGCTTCACTAACCTTTGCGCCAGAAATTACTCTCCTGTGATTATCTGCTTGAGTTTGTTGGCCAGCTTTCCAACAGTAGATGCAAATCTGTTCTTTGGACGGAGGGTAGCGGAATTCTCTGTTCCAAAGACCTCCGCCCCCAACGCCAAACATTCCTGCACCATCTGATCTGCCTCCTCCAGCTGACCTCGCTCCTCGAGCATTGGAGCGAAACCACACATTATTAAGATGACCAAAGGATTTTGCCTTCCAAGCACTTCCGTTCCTAATGCCAAAGCCTCCCGCAGCATCGTTTCGGCTTCTTCCACTCGCTTAAGACCCTCGAGCGTGAGAGCTAACGTGCACATTGCCGTAATAGTTTCAAAATGCTGCTTTCCAAAGCTCTCTGTTTGGAACGCCAGAATATTCCGCTGTAGCGTCTCCGCTTCTTTGAGTCGGCCAAGGTCGTAGAGTGTGAAAGCTAGGCTCTCCATTGCTAGAATTGTTTCGGGATGTTGCGCCCCGTGGATCTCTGTTTTTAGCTTCACTATCTCCCGTTGTATCTCCTCGGCGTCTTCTAGTCGACCACAATCGATGAGTGTCTGAGCTAGATCCTCCATTATGAGGATGGTGTCGGGATGTCGTTCCCCGAGAACCTCTTTCCGCAACCCTAGAAGTTCTCTCTGTATCTTCTTGACTTCTTTTAGTCGACCACGATCCTTGAGTATCGAAGCTAGGCGCCGCATCGATTCGATGGTATCGGAATGTTGTATTCCTAGGACTGTCTTCTGCAATTGCAACGACCTGCGCTGCACCTTTTCTGCCTCCTTTAGTCGACCACGACTTTGGAGTATCAAGGCAAGACGACTCATCGCCGCTAGGGTACTCGGGGCTTTCGCTCCACAGAGGTCCGTTTGCAATACTAAGACCTTCCGTTCGATTGCCTCCGCCTCCTCTAGTTGACCCTGGATCCAGAGTGTCAACGCAAGGCTATCCATCGCTAGGATAGTATCCAAATGTTGTACTCCGAGTATCTCCGCCCGCAGGTCTAGTACTTTCCGCTGCATCGCCTCTGCCTCCTCTATCAGCCCACAATCCCAAAGTACCCAAGCGAGATTATGCATTGTCGATATGGTTTGTGGGTGTTCTGAGCCGAGAATCTTCGTTTGCAACGCTAAAATCGCCCGCTGCATTTTCTCGGTTTCCTCTAGTTGACCTTGGTCACGGAGTAAATCGAGGTAGCTTATTCCCGGTATGGTATCTGGATGCCGAGCCCCAAGGAGCTCCTGTTGCAACGTCGAGGCCTCCCGCTGCATTGCCTCGGCCTCCTCCATTTGACCACGCTTGCTGAGGGTTGAAGCGAGATCGTTCATTGTTAGGATGGTATCGGGGTGCCGTGCTCCGAGGATATCTGTTTGCTGCTTCAAAACGTCCCGTTGCATGGCCTCGGCTTCTTCCAATTGACCACGAGAGCTGAGTATTGACGCGAGGTTACCTGTTGCTAGAATGGTATCGGGATGCAACAGACCAAGGACAGATGTTCTCAATGCCAACACCTCTTGCTGCATCTTCTCCGCCTCCTCCTGTTGACCGTGGTTGTTAAGAGTCAAGGCTAGCTCACTCATTGAGGTAATAGTGTCGGGATGTCGTACGCCGAGAATATCTCTTTGGAGTTCCAAAACATCCCGCTGGATGACTTCAGCCTCTGTTACTTGACCACACTTGCTGAGTGTCGAGGCAAGTTCAACCTTGGTTAGGAGGGTATCAGGGTGTCGTGATCCAAGGATATCTATTTGCAACACCAAAGCTTCCCACTGCACCTTCTCAGCCGCTTCCGCTCGACCATGCTTGCTGAGTGTCAGACCAAGACAACTCAGTGTTTCGATGGTATCAGGATGTCGTACTCCAAGCACATCTGCTTGCAACACCAAGGCTTCACGTTGCATTGCCTCTGCCTCTTCTAATCGACCACGCTTACGTATTGTTGAAGCAAGGTAAGACATCGTTAGGATGGTAGCGGGATGTCGTGCTCCAAGCGAGTTCATTTGTAGTGTCAAAACCTCCCGCTCTAACTTCTCAGCCTCCTCAAGTTGACCACGGCGCCGTAATGTCGAAGCAAGATGACCCATCCATCTGATGGTATCGGGATGTTGCGCTCCTTGAATGTCAGTTAGCAACGCTAAACATTCCCGCCCTAGCTTCTCTGCCATTTCTAGTTGACCACGGCATCGTAGTATTGAAGCAAGACAACCTATCGATATAATGGTATGAGGGTGTCTTGCTCCAAGAATGTTTGTCTGCAGCACTAAAACTTCCCGCTGCATCTTCTCTGCCTCTTCTAGTTGACCACGACTCCGGAGTGTCGAAGCCAGATGGCTCATTGTTAGGGCAGTGTCAGGGTGCCGTGCTCCTAGGATATCCATTTGCAGCACCAAAACTTCTCGTTGCCTCTTCTCGGCCTCTTCAAGGTGACCACGAAGCCGGAGTATAAAAGCAAGGTTAGCCATTGTTTGGATGGTATCGACATGTCGTGCCTGTAGAATTTCTATTTGCAATTCCAAGGCCTTCTGTAGTAGCTCCTCAGCCTCTTTCAAATGGCCACGATCATTGAGTGTCATGCCGAGATTGCACATCGATATAATTGTGTCACGATGGTACACTCCAAGGATTTCTGTTTGTAGTGCCAGTACCTCTCGACCCATTTTTTCCGCCTCTTCAAATCGCCCATGACTCCAAATTGTGGCAAAAAGTCCACCCATTGCTGAGATGGTATCGGGATGTCGCCCTCCAAGGATCTCCGTTCGCAATGCGAGAACCTGCCGCCAAATTTTTTCGGCCTCTTCTAGTTGACAACGTTCCGATAGTATGAACGCGAGCCAATTCATCGCGGTGATGGTTTCAAGATGTCGCTCCCCCAGAAGGTCTGTTCGCAATGCCAGAACCCTTCGTCCAGTCTTCTCGGCCTCTTCCTGATGGCCACGCCTGCTGAGTGTGATAACGAGATCGGCCATCGCTTCGATGGTATCTAAATGTTCAGCTCCGAGAACCTCCGTTCGCAGCGCCAACACTTCCCGCTGCATCTTAATGGCATCTTCTGCCTGGCCGCAATCCCAGAGTATCCAAGCGAGACTACTCAACGCCGTGATTGCGATGGAATGCCGTGGTCCGAGTCGTTCACAGAGCTGAGAATGATAAAATTTCCCAAGTTCCTGACTTGCATTCCAGTTTCCAACGGCCTTGTACACTGTTAGGAATGCTAGTGCGTGGGATATGTCCGCCGATTTGACGTTTGACGGAAGACTGTCGATATGAAACGACAGTTGATGGTACCACAAGTAATTTTCCCCTTGTGATACCGGCCGAATTGCGCCAAGAAGCAACTGACTAGCTAAACGTTCGTAGCGATCTCGGCCGTTCGACACGATTAGATCTCGAATATATGCCTGGACGAGAGGATGGAGATTATAAAAGGGGAATCCTTCGTCATCCGTCGAAGTTTCCAGTAAAGACCCTCGCGAAATCGAGTTTATGAGCTCCTGAAACGAGTGCTCGTCCCACTCAGACCCGAGAACATCTCTCAGGAACGACATGGCAGACTCATCACTGCTCGGCGGTGGGCAAGCCTCCTCGAATGTGTGAGTTCGGAAGCCGGATGTAGTCGATCGCTCGAAGAGGGCTCGCGGAATGGATGAATAGTGAAGGAAGGCGCAGATCTTCATTAGCTCCTGCGCCTCCATTGGCAATTGTCGAAATGACAGATCGAATGCGGCGTACGTCGACCATTCGTAGTTGGTGCCTTGGAGGGGTGCCTCTTGCATGAGTTTGTCTCGATGCTTTTGAAATATCGCAAGGTAAGCGTCCAGTTGCCGTGTTTTAAAAATGTAGGCTCCTGCCTGAGTGATTGCTAGGGCCCACATTCCCAGTTCTTTCACAATTGCGAGCGACGACTCCTTGGTCGAGGGGTTGACGTCGGCGACCTTGTGAAGCAGATCCACCGCCTCATCCTCCGTCAACATCCCTACAGGAACATGGCTGTCCTGAGCATAGCCTATACACTCTCGGTTTCTCGAGGTTATTAAGATGGCACCGTATTTGGTATTGGGAAGGTAATTGTGAAGTCGTAAGGTTGGATCGTCTGCATTGTCGAAGAGGAGCAACCATCCCTTCTCGCCAGAAAGATACGTCACGGCGTCCTTCCATGTTGATTTGTCGAATTGTGGACCGACGGACCTGATCGCTGTCTCTAGGTCTGTCTCGATTTGTTGTTGAGTACTGGCATCGATAACGATGATATTATTGAATCTGGAATAGGTGTCAATATAGTTACCCGGAGGGCGCTTGACAAGTCTCACCCGTGCTTGTGTTCTTCGATCCAGGCCGACGCAAGTTGAGTTTTCCCTCCACCACCTAGGCCATGTAGTACGCAGCGTGGCTGAAGCTTCATGGGAGAGGATGGGAGGAGCTTCTCAGTAAGAAAGGCATCAAGGTGTGGACGTGGAATGTAGTTTCTTGAGACCGGTAAGAGAGGCTTTGATAGCACTGTGGGTTGATTGGCTTGGGTATTTCCGGTTTCGTTATCTATTACACATTCAGACTTTCATTCTCCCGAAAAAAGAGAGAGGACGCACTTCGGCGACTGCTCTCTTGTGCCCAGTTCTCCCGAACGTCTGTGGGCGCTTGTTCCACAAGCTCACTGAGATAGTCGAGAACTTTTTTGTAGTTAACGTCATCCTTTCCAACGAATTTGACAATCTGGCAATGATCCGCATGCATCGCGACCACTTTGCCCCTCTCGTCTCCCGCTATCACCGCCAATTCACGCGGTACAATCTATTTAGTGGCCATGAGAACCACTTGGACTTTGAAAGTTTCTCAAGTGACTTACTATCTCTTCCATCATTCCTCCGACAATCGGAGTTTTGTATTCCTCGTAGAAAAAAATTGAATTTATCTGTGAGCTCACTGGCTGGTAGAGTGTCTGTATTTCCCCAAGAGTCGCTGAGTTTTGCTTGAGGTACCTAAGAACCTTGTTGGTGGTCTGCATGTAGACCGATAGTAGTCGATGCATCCATTCCGCGAATTGGACGCCATTTGCACCTGAGTGGGGAGTCCCGAAGAATAAAACAGCGGCTGTGGACGTCATAATAGCTCGAAGATTATGATTCGGTTTGGAATCGTGATTACGACAATGCGCAAGTGCCTTTCAACGGTCAGCTTTATGCCTTGATTCTATAGGCCTACCAACCCTTTTGAGTATAATCCCGCCTAGGCTATGAGCTATGAATATGATAGGTCTCTGTATAGATCGTAATCACGGATGTAGGTGAGATATAACTCCTGAGAATGGACCGGACTGACCTCCGGATTCGATCTCCTTTGCCGTGATAGGTCCTCAGCGAAAGATTCAGCATGTTTAAAGATGGTCTGTGTGGACGTTTGCGCGAAACTGCGAGTGTCGGCATCGTATCCATAAGTCAGAATGCGTGTATCAGGGAGATCATTGGGCAAAAGGTCCCGCAACCACATCGTCCCGTCTTTTGCGGTCCACGATTGCTTTCTATGGCCATCAAGGCCGTGGATTGCAACAATGCTGTTCGTAGGGGCTGAGAATAACGAAACGGGAACACGTTGGAGTCTACCCACTCGACGACTGGATTCTGACTAGCATAGAGTTCTAGGAAGCCTAGATCTTTCTTTTTTGGCTCCGTCCTCTATGTAGGATAAGAATAAATCGAGCCAGTCTCGGAAAGTCCCTTGAAGCGACCGCACTAACCTGATTCGAGCGAAAGTTGAAGGGCAGGAGACGCGACATTGGGCTTCTGCGACCAATATAGCTTGGGAGAACTCTTACGCGTGATGGTTTCCTGCTAAGATGGTAGGGCGCAAGCAAGGTCACTTGAGGCTGGCAAGCGGACACCGCCTCGAGGCTACGCCCTATACTCGAAAAAAAAAATGGCCAAATCGGAGTTCTAATCCAAGACAGTTAATGGTGATCGTTCTATCTGTCAGCCCTCAGTGAATTCCCGCGATGCTAACAAGGGTTCCAATAGAGAAGCTACCTGCAAGAGTCTTTCAGAATTCGATGGGCATGAGTGTAGGATCGGAGTCCATAAGATGTCTCACCATCAATCTATGGGTCAAGTTGTAGAGATGGAGGCCGGACGATCATCTTACCCTCGGGAACCAGGGGCGAACCCGAATGACGGTCTTTTGGTGGAAGGGGACCGTAATTTGAGCTTAACCTCACTAATAATGCTTCAGAATCACGGCATTCAGCCTAGAGGGTAGCCTTTTAACCAAATGCCAGGCTCTAGTGCCGAGTCGAGAGGAGTAATGTATTCCCTGCAACTACATTGTGTCAGGATTGTCGTTGATGTCTAGTATCTACAACGTACCTCCTGCGACATTCGCGAATCACTGGCTACGTACCTCCCTTAGCAAGACCAACAACATAATGCCCTTTGATCGAAACAGCCTACTGAGTAATGAGGCCTCTAAAAGTCAAAGTGCCAGTTTATGATCTCGCACGTTCGCCTATATACGTGCTTTCTACTTCTATTCCCAAACAAATCACGCAGATTTCGATTACGACATCAAGACGACGGGTGAACTCGAGCCTGTCTCCTGTTCAACCACCAGAACACCTGAAAACATTGTGAATACCACGCTTTTGTAGTACTGATTAAAGTTTTGTATACCGCTCAACCAACGGAAAAGGTCGAGTCTGGTCGGGTCGAAGGTGTGTCAGTCAGTTTTGCACCGTACCTCGTCGACCAGATACCACAAACTCACATATCTCAAAGGTTTTTGGGGCTTAATTGCTTTCTTAGATTGCTATATCTGTGGTTTATACACGTTTCCTTCTTAATTATGCCCTGAACAGCAAGTTACGCCTTGATTCCCGAGTGGACGTATCAACAGACACGGCTGAACGTTGATTGTAAACGAATCAGATTGAATGAACTCTTCCAGATCGTTCTCCCTTACATCGGCGGCACTCGATGGCCTCTTTGCCGCTTTGGGGCGTACTGACATCGACTACGGCATTCGTTCAAAGTGAGTATCTTATCGTAGTATACACATCCTCCTTTGTCTGATCGTCTGCTTATATCTCTAGTAGCCTTTGTGGTATGTACGACGGTGCCATGTCCTACCATTTGGCGGTGATTGGCCTTTCTCACCCTATAGTCAAATACAGAGGTGATCGAAATCACGACAAGGACAACCTCTATGGCCAGAAGAGGCAGTCCGTCGTTACGATTTGATGCATCGTTGTCCTTTTGTCCCTTTTGGCCAGGTCGGATTACGAAATTCCCAAGGCAGAAGCTATACTCGGGAGAATCGATTACCTGTTGTTATTTACAGGAGCAAAACTGCTGAGTACGATGATCATTGCTTGCTTGTTCACGGCAAGTGATTCCATCCTCCAAGCCTGGATCCCACCGGTGAACCCATAGCCACTGACAATGGTCCAAATGGCGTACATTATCCTCAAAAAAGGCATTTTGAACGAGTGGTCCGATGCTAGGACCGTTTCTAGACAACTTTTGTTCTGGATTCACAGTGCTATTGGCTTTGGGACTTGCCTCAACCTTCAATGACCCCGGAGTTTGACCATACAGTTTCTGCCTTCATTGCTATGGGATTCTCTAATTATCAGCCCGGAGATAGAGAGTAAACGAATAGCAGATCGTGTTAAAGAACTCGGATTTCTTTATTTAGCATTGGAACAGTTGATTATTAGTCCTTTCTGAATATTCTGAATATTTTTCCGAGTGCAAACGACGGCAAGGACGGCAGCGGCGACGACGGGGATGCCGAGCGCCAATTGAGGGCCAAGGACGCCAAGGGCAAGAAGTGTCAAAGGGGCGGATTGTAACAAACAAAAATTCTGACGAAGTCGCGCTTCGCTTTCTTGCTCCCTTCCTCGTCGACCCACTTAATCACAACCTCTTTCTCTCCTTCTTCTTCGTCGTCTCACACATTCTCCAAAAAATAAAAAGAGTAATCCCAGCTACACAATGGCCCCGTCGTCTTCCACAGGCCGTCTGGCCAAAATCGGCGTCGCACTCGCCGTCTTGAGCACTTCTATCGCCTCCGTCGCTGCTTGTGGTGATCACCCGCCAGCTCACATGGTTAGAAAACGGGCACCAGCTCCGACTCCAGTCCAAGACGGCCCCGTCGTCGTCAACAAACGACAAGCCCAACCGACACCTTACCCATCCGGTCCTGCTTATGATGTTCCTCCGCTCGCCTCTATCACGCCCACCTCAGTAGACTATGCATCGAATACGCTTCCAGTCATTGCGACTTATACCGCCGGTAGCCAACCGCCGCTTAGCGGAGCTCCTCCGCTTCCAGCTTGTACGTCCTCTTTGTCGAAACTTTAGCGACTTTTTCTTTTTATTTCATTTTTTGTGTTTGTATTTCGCTAACGACAAACTCCTTTTTTGCGATCGCAGATACAATCGTCCCCAGCGAATGGCCGGACCTTGCTTCCGTGCCTCCCACGAACTCTCCCCAAGTTCAGGAATGGCTCAAGGAGCTCGAGGGACACAACATCCCCGATATTCCAGTCAATCCAACCGTCGACTGTGGTGATGCTGCGAATGCTGCCGCTCTCGCCGCCGCCGGTTCCGATGGCCACTGCTGGTGGTCGTGCGGGAACTGTGTCAGAGATACGGACATCAGCCAGTGCAAGGATCAATGGGACTGGGGACACAACTATGATGATGGACCAGGATTTTACACCAACAAGCTCCTCACCTACTTGAACTCTCTCCCATCCAACTCGAATGCGGACAATGCCGCAAACGTTTCTCCTGGTGTCAAGGCTACCTTCTTCGTCGTCGGTGCGCGTGTCATCTCGAGACCTGAGATCGTCGTCTACGAATATATGAACAACCACGAACTCTCTGGCCACACTTGGAGTCATTCGGCATTGACGACCCTCACTAACGCCCAGGTAAATTCCCCTCTCTTGTCGAGCTAAGAATCAAAACGTATGCTGACCGAAACCTTGTTTCCCGTCTCGCTTAGATTGTCGCAGAACTCGGCTGGACTCGAAAGTCTATCAAGGACGTGACTGGTGTCACCCCTCTTACCTTCCGTCCTCCCTACGGAGACATTGATGACCGTGTTCGGTAAGCGCGCGGAGATCTTCCCTCCGGGTTTCTATTGTCGAACACCGACCCCTTTGATTAACTCTTGGTGTCTCCAGGGCTATCGCATTGGCAATGGGAATGCGTCCCGTCCTTTGGACGAGCAGCATGGAGGGAGTCGCCCCAGGCGGTTCTGCTATCCAATGGGACAGTCAAGGTGAGTCTCTCCTTCATTTCTTCTTTCACTTGCCGGAGCTCTAACGGTCCTTTCTTTTTTCCAGATTGGCGTGTTCATGCTGGAACCGTACAATCCGTTCCCAACCAAGCGCAGTT
>WSTO01000417.1:0-13366 GCA_019627685.1 Serendipita sp. 399 | reverse complement strand
TTGATGTCAAGCCAGTGAGCGGTGGGATGGAAGGGCCATTCTCCCAATGAATCCTAAAGTAAGCCGGTTTGAGCTTTTGGACAGAGAATGCTGATTAGTTAAACCAGCGACAAGGACTTACTTTTGTACGAATAGTGACATAATATAATTGCAGCACTGGAGAATGGCTGGGTTGGTCGGGTCCAAGTCCCGACATACAAGCCCAGCGTCAAAATTCATTGTCAGGCCCCTGGGGCGATATAGCAATATGCGACTCTTGATTGATCTTGCATGGGGAAATAGATACCTAAGGGATTGTATAGGAGATAGAAACTACTTTGGTGTCAACATCTTCCCGATATGCTCTTGTGTACTCCCGTCCGAGCCTCTATCGTATACAAATTTTCGGATATTTTGATACAGCTGTCGAGTGAGGTGAGTCCCTGCTTCTGGTTTATCCCTTACTGGGTACTAGTAAGCGAGGGAGCCTGTTTCGATAAAGTTTTGGGTATTATTTATGTGATTAGATTGGGATCATACAATAGTTTCCCATTGATTTGGTAGGTATTACATGCCCTACGTGCTCCGTAGGCTATTCATATCAGAGATGTCGCGTCGAGGATGCAAGCACCACTTGCTCTCCACCGCAACGGCAACAACCATTCACAAACCAGCAATACGATCCACAAGAATTCCCTCGTCCTGAACCACGAATTTAATTTAAGGTCTCTTCGATGGAACGTGTTTCCGTTGAGATTTGGCGTAAAATCCTCGATTTGACGATGAAGACATGGCTACTTCCGGGTAGCGGTGACAATCTGATCGACGACATACTTCTCTTCAACTCTGACTGCGAATCTACAATGGAGTACAGGCGATTCGAAACCATCCGGCGGCAACTACGACTGGTCTGTCGGAGTTGGAAACAAGTCGCCGACGAGCACGACATCGGCTTCACTGTTAGTGTGTTTCAGGGCGATAAAATTCCATCCGAAGCAGCAATCAGTTGGGCGAAAAGAGTTCAAGTCCCCTCCGACTGGCATTGCAGCTGTGCTCGGTGCCCACTTAGATCAAGGACCGGATCATCGGAGTTAGGGGCTCTAAGGTACATCATAGCTATATCAGACTATGGAGGTACTGGGATTTACTCGTCGTACATGCCCGATAGTGCTCAGGTGCTCGTCCTGAGTCCGCTACAGAGAGACATTTTATCGTATCTCCAACGCACAACATCTTTGCCCAACTTGAGGGCAATCTCATTCGACGCTCACGGATATTGGGGTGGAGTAGACACAGGAGTTCAAGTCTTACTCGAGAATTTAACTCATCTCTATCTGCGAGAGAGCAACCCGACAAAAATGAGCATTACCTTGAGCCTCCAACGTCTCAAATACCTTCGCATCAGCTTATCCCCTGCGAGTTTATCGACAGGAATATTCTCTTCTATCGGAGACTGGGCGTTTCCACAGTTAGCCACTCTATTCTTGGGCGGTTGCGCCTTCGTAGAAGACGACAAGAGGCTACAACACTTTTTCCACCATCACGCTCACACTCTTCGCAATATCATAATTGACTATGAAGTAATGGAAGAGGAATACCAAAAGTCGCAAGCGCCAGACCCTCCTCTATTCCAAGAGTACCCAGTCCTTGAGGCCATTGGTACCGACCTTCTCGCTTTCCACTGCATACTCGATAGCGTCAATGAGAACAACTGGAGTGGCTTAAGCCCATTCTCATTGCTGCTGACAAATATTCCGCCTCTCACCCGTCCTCAGTCACCAGATCCCACTTTCGTAGCACAGCGATTTCATCGCCTGTTTACTTCTTCAAAATGTATGTTTGATTCGATCTCCATTCCTTGCTCATGGGGTCAATTAGCCACAAAATTGGCTATGGAGATCGATCATGCCGGAGAAACCGAGACTCCTTTGCGGATAGTACAAGACACATTGTCCTGCGCCTCAATCCTTTTTGCGGAGATCCACAAGTCTGGCATCGCATGCCGCGACAAAGACGGAGTAAACTTGGGAGAGGGAGACGGACTCCAGTTCCTCCGATCGTTCGAACAAATTTCTCGAAAATGAGGGTATCACAAGATGCAGAATGACATCCTCGTTTAGAACTCATCGATATCGTCACTCTCATCTCTGCTCGGCTCTCGGTTTCTCTTCTAAATGAAGTACTGCCCCTGGATACACGAACTATTGACAGTTCTACCTATGTACTGCAGTATACGTTGTCTAGAAACCAGAAATGGTCATGATTCACCGCTTATTCATCTATGCAGTTACATAAATCTGACGTCTTGTCCCAGACAACGAACACTGAGCAGCTCTCCTTGTTCAACCCTCGAGCGGGTGGCCTCTTCCACAGCACCCTCAACTTCGCTTCGCCTCATATCGGGACCGAAGTGATAAACAGCAACAATCAAGTAACGGAGTGTGGGGACAGGGGGTGCTGGTGGAGGCTGCGGCTTCTTTTTTCTTGTCTTTGCGCCGGAGAGGAAACGCTTCAAGCCTCCAGCCATTACCCACAGTGCAGGAACGTGGATTTGGAGTTCTATAATGGCCGAAAATGGCCCACGGAGTAGGCTTTCCAAGATTAATCCTTGTACCGGATCCACAAGGTGGACAGCAGGGGGTCTCAGTCGAGTCTTTACATAGTACTCTCGGCACAAGTCGCTACGCGGGGCAAGCTTCCCGGCCTCTAGGACAAGTTTGTGAAGCGAAGGCGCATCGATGTGCAAAAGGTCGGTCCAAAATCCGATGAGGGTGAGGTGCGCGAGTTGAGGAAACGAGATTGCGTCTCCCTCGAGTGCTCGCTCGTGGGCTTCCATCGACCCGGTTTGACACTCGATTGTCAACTCCACCAAACCCCTTAGGATGGAGAGGGGGAAAATGGAGCCAACGATCTTGGATGTCGTCAGCGTCTTCAATTGGCATCTCCATTTTGCGGCTTCTCGTAGCTCCTCGTCATCCTGTTCTCCTCTCCACGTCAGGTGTTCGAGGTTACGGAAGGAGGCGACCAGTCGTCTAGTCTGCTCCTTGGTGAACCGAGTGGCCGAGTATATGGTGTCGAGATTTCGTAGGTTCGCTATAAGATGAGAAAAGAGTCCAACGTCGAGGGTATCTAGTGACCCAGCGGAGAGCGAAATCAGAGGTGACGATGTCCCCTTTGAAATCTTTTGAAGAATTCCTCGAGCGGTTGTGCTTATGGAACTCGAACAGTAAACGGTTTTAATGTTAAGTAGATCCGGGAGGTTGTCAAATATTGCGTGATCTCCGCTTTGGTTCTGGATATAAATCCCTGTACATCGTTCGGAAAAGGTATGCCACGGCACACAGTCCCAGGAACTCAAATCATGGCCCTCCGGCACGATAAAGTTCCAAAATATGATAGAGAATAGCGCACCATTAAGACGCTCGATAGCTCGAGCAAGCTGCTTCGGTGTTGTACACACCACTACCAGGTCGTAGGGAAGTACCATGTCGTAATCGTACGGATAAGTGATTCCTCTTTGTCGGAGAATAGTTTTATCCCATGCAAACTGGATATTGGATCGCAAGGACGGATGGTCCGTCACGATGTTCTTCCACCGGATACAGACGAGCAGAAGCGTCACTATTGGGTAATTCATTTCGACATAAATACGAAAGGTATAAAGTAGGATGTCGTCGTGTAACCGTTCAATCGGTCTTGATGTCGAGTCGCGAAGTGGTGGAACGGCAGGACCGTTCTCCCAACGAATCCTGCAAGCAGGGTGATAAATCTCAGAAGTAAAGTGCCAATTTGTTGGAATAAGAATAAGGGCTTACTTTTGTGCAGATATTGACATAATATAGTTTCAACGCTGGCGGAAGACGGAATTGGTCGGGTCGACGGTGTCGGTCGGGAACAATTTTTATTCTGTGTCACGTTGGCTTACCCAGACTAGATATCTGTCGAATGAGCATCAAAGGATACTAAACTTTCTACCAAGACTGGTTGAACTGTTGGAAAACCAGACGTGCCCCTCAAGGAATTGGTGACCATCGTTCGACTGGGCCAATGTCCAACCATCCTTTATCAACAGTGACTTGACCAGACAAGGACAACCCGTGATCGGCTCATAGATTCACAAAGAAATACGACGAGTAATCGTGCCCCACGAGCCGGCCAAGCCAATAATATTGTGTTTCAATGGACATATATCGTTGTTTTACCAAGCTAAAGATCTAGATCTATCTGGATAGCGTAAATCAGACGTCCTGTCCCATACACCGAACACTGAGCAGCCCTCCGTCTTCGATCCTGGAATGGGTCGCTGCTTCCACGGCTCTTTCCACGGCTTCCGGTGTAGCGCCATATTGATTATAAACTGCAACGACCAAATGACGCAGGTTGGGGACAGCAGGAGTCGGCGGAGGTTTTTTCTTCCCCTTCTGCATCTTCTTCGACATTGTCGGGACGTAGAGGAATCTTCGCAGATTCCCCTTCAGTACCCACCACATCGGAACATGAATCTTGAGTTCAGTTACAGCGTAAAATGGCCCACGAAGCAGTTTGTTCAAGAGCAACCCGCGTCCCGGGTCTACAAGGTGAGCGACCGCCGGTCTAAGTCGAGTTTGAACGAGGTAGCGATTAGTGTCGATATTCGGCTGATCGTACCATCCTTGTAATACTAGTTTTTGAAGCGAGGGGGCATCTATACGTAAGAGATCGATCCAACAACCGAGGAGCCTAAGGTGCGTGAGATGAGGGAGAGAAATTGCGGCTTCCCCCGGAGGCCATTTGTGATCGTCCATCGAGAATGCACCTCGACATTGGATTTGCAACTCTACCAGACTCTCCAACACGGATAGGGGGAAGATGGAACGAACAATGTTGGACGTCGTCAACGTCTTCAATCGAAATTTCCAGTCGACGGATTCTCGTAGCTCATCCGCTTCATCGCATTCCCCTCTCCATGTCAAGTGTTGGAGATCACGAAACGAGGAGAATAATCGTCTGCACTTCTCCCCCGTGAATCGAAGAGAGCTTTCAGCTTCGAAGCTTTGTAGTCTTGCCGCAACATGAGGGAATAGATCCGTATCCAAGTCGTTTGGTGATTTGATGGAAAGAGATCGCAGAGAGGGCGGAATGTCTCGTGGAATTTTCTGAAAAATTGTCGGGGTGTTGCTTCTTGTGAACACTGAGGAATAAAAGACTTTGATGTTGCGTAAGCTGGGAATGTTTTCGAGTATTGGGTTATCTACACCGGGATTATGGATGTAGATCCCTGTACATTGCTCGGAAAAGGTATGCCACGGCACGCAGTCCCAAGAACTGATGCTATGGTCCATTAAGCTGACGGCGGCCCAGAACGTGATGGTGAATGGTGCAACATTGAGACGTTCAATAGCTCGGGAAAGCTGCTTTGGCGTCGTACACACCAGTGCCAGATCATAAGGAAGCACCGCATCGTAACCGGACTTTGCGGCGATTGCATTCCGCTCATTCAGATGCTCTTTACGCGTGAACTGGATATTGGATCGTAGAGATGGATGACTTGTCGCGATCCTCGTCCACAGGTGGCAGACGAGCAAGAGTGTCATGATTGGGCGGTCCATTTCAACATAGGTACGAAAGATGTAGAGGAGGATATCGTCGTGAAGTTTTTCAATTGGACTTGAGGTCTGGTCCTTCAGTGGTTGGACAGCAGAGCCGCTCTCCCAATGAATCCTGTGCGCGGAGTTTAGACATGGAATGCGGATGAAGATGATGGTAGTGAAAGCTCACTTTTCCGTAGATACCGACATATTGGAAACCTGACGCCGGTGAGATGGAGCCGGTCGGGGACAAGTCCCCTCGGCGTTAAAACTCATGGACAGCCACAGAATGCGATGGTTGACTCCAGCGAGCACTTGAACAATCTCACAACAAGCAGCACATGTTGAACGAGATTGTGGCACATTCGGGCCATAAAGTAGAATAAATCCCAAAGGATAGATTCAATTCCGTTGCTGATACTTCGGTAGTCGATCATTGCACCCCAACTCAAAACTACCAGCAAGCCTGTCATCACATTTTGCGTCATATGTATGCGATTTGACTCACGAGGACGTGCTGCCATGAAAAACATTAGAATGGCCAGTCAGTCGAGAGTGAAATCCAATGCATGAATGGCAACCTCTGATAGTCTACTTCCTTCCGGAATTCGTTACGATGACTGCGAGTATTCTCTGGTCGTTGTTAACGATGCTGTTGGTGGACGCTGTAACTTGGACCCTACCATCTTAGGCCCCGCCAAGCGCTGTAGCTCCGCCTCCAACTGTACGGAAAAGTGATGGAACGAGTGGCATTGCTGAGCGGAGATGGGGATTGATAGCGAGCGCGCGGACCAACGTTAAAAGCCCATAAGGCTGTCTCGGCCCATCGGTGGAAAGCTGTGCAACGGGATTCCTCGAGCGGCCTTAGCATCAGCTTTGATCAAGAGGACTCTCGGCCCAAGCAAAGCAACCGAATCTCATTATCAACAACCTTGGTCTCCTCCTCTTCCATCTCTCATCTTTCTCTCCAAACACTCGAGTAAAAAACCAAGTAGCATCAAGCCCTCAGGTCGCGGTCGCCGGAAATGTCGAGCTCTGTAACGTGTGGTTACGCCGACGCATCGTGAGTCTCTTTGCGTATTGTGGCTTTGGATTCAAAGCGCTCATCAAATTGTGTTTCGCTCTTCCCCTTTGCTTTCCATCTACAGCTGGGAAATCAACTCTGCCAACCAAGATGCTTGCGAGCAATATGCTCATCTCATCGGACTCTGCGATTCCTCCTTCACCGTCCAATCCGTCACCCCTTCCTCTGATCCCTACACGCCCCCACTGAACCGATGTGGCTGCAACTTGCTCGCTTACAACCTCCAAGCAGCCTGTGGATGGTGCCAAAACGACATTCAAGCCACTTGGTGGCTCACCCTCGACCAATGGCAAGGAAACTGTACCGCAGGCGGACAATCGTACCTAAACGGTGCACCTACGGCTGTCACGGGCTACGCATCGTTGACGGTTCCAGCCTGGGCGACCATCACCCCGCGATTGAGTCGCTGGAGCCCTAGTCAGGCGAGCGCGATCGCCGTCGCTGCTGCCAGTGCAAGCGTGCCTGCTCCTGCATCTGGCATCGGAAATACGATTGTGGGAGCGGGATATAGTTTTCTGAACGGTGTACGCTCCACCTCTGTTCCCCGAGGTCGACCTACCTCCAACAACAACAATAGCGGAGTCTTGACAGACGAAGTGGTTCATAATGCATGGAGAGGTGCTATCATCGCATTGGCCATCTTCGCGGCGATTTATGCACTCGCCGGGATTATCCTTGGCCTCGTCTATTTTACGCGTCAGAAGCGTAGAAAAGCATGGTACGCAGAGGCTGCGAGGTACCAACGTAGTCTTCGCATGGGACAATATCCATATCCTCCGGCGGGCGGTAACAACTATGAATATCCACCATCAAACGCGCCAGGTGGGGTCTATCAGCCACCCCACGCCCCACTCTTGTATAACAACGAACCAAATGTTCCCGGTTCTCCTGGCCATAGTGGACACATTCCTCTCCCTTCCTCTTCCTCCCCGGCACCAAGCTCCTCGTACGGCTACCATCCCCAACAACAAACTGGATATCCGCCCCCTCAACAACCCTACTCGAATACGAATCCGTTTATCACACCAAACTCCTCCACGGTCGGATTAGAGTATGCTCAGGGTGGATTGGGATACCAAACTCAAGCTCAGTCGTATCCCACATATGCACCTCCGCCTGGAGGACCCCCCGCCCAAGGCGCACCGGGCTTCAAAGGGCATGCAGAGGTATACTAGATATCCTAGGTAGCTAGTACCTTTTTCCTTTTGCCCTCCCCAATGACTGATGGGGAGGCGGATAATACCAGATTATAATGGGCAATCATGGACAGTGCCAATTCTCGTTTGTTCCGTTGGGTGTAAATAGTATGGTTGCTTCTGTAATAAGTAGCTCGATTAAAGCTCTTGCAATTTGGACTGTACATCGTGAACGCTAGTTACAGATACGAAGTGGCGCTCGGTAAAGTACTTTGATAAATACTCTAGCTCGATCAACTGTGTATTTGGATCCTGGTAAAACCGCCGTTTGGACTGATATCTATCGTAGCATGCATCACACTCGGGTGGCATAGATGGTCTCCTAATCAAAAGGATTGGCATCAGGTAATAAATGTTCAACTCCAGCTATTGTATGGGCGCTGCACCAACTGCGGGGACATATTGAATAGCATGCAAGCCACGATTACACACGTACTGAGATTCGATTGTTTTAATCCACGAGTTCCTTCCACACGAGTTCTCGACACTTTGAATGCGGACTTTGAATGCCCATCCACCCAAGACAAACGCTCGTCAAGGGCGATTGTAGACTGCTCCGCTCCCGGATGATCTCTCTGAGCTCTTCCTCGCAGTATTGAAGGGATGGGTACACCCATTCACCCCCAGCTAACCGATTCGAGTGGAACAGGATTCCGTCGTCGAGCTGCACGGTAAGGCATTGCAGCTGAGTGCACAAGAGGAACGTTTCCTCCTTCTCGTCGTTGTCCACGTCGTCATTCTCACTGCTCGCCTGCTTCTTCTTCCCCTTTCGCCGCCTCCTCCTGATCTTGAGCAGCCCAGCCAGGGCCGAGAAGAATCGTGGTGTCTGACCACGACAAACAACATTCAGGCTGCGTATCTGACTCCACGCCTCGCCCTCTCCGAATTTGAACTCGAGATCAAACTCGCTGATCGCCTCGTCAATCGTCAGTGCCCACTTTGGCCGAAGCGAACAACCCCTCAGCGCGTTTCTCCAAATCTGTCGTTCGTCCGTTGGACATCTCACCGTGAGCGAAACCAGTTTGGGCGCGTCGATGGAGGCTAGGTCACTCCAGCTTCCATCGATGGAGAGAACCTCTAGAGACGGCATGCGCATACGGTTCATACCACTGTTGATGAACGACGACGAGGGCCTATGCGGATTGTCCACGAGCTCCAATCGGACGAGACGACGGAAGATCGTCTCGGGAAAACAGCTTATCGAGAGCGCTGTCAGCGACAGCTCTTGGAGGCGGCAAGATGGGGAAGGTGAAAGCCGGAGGAACTGGCCGTCCCCACGTAGTCGAAGGATCCGGACGTTATCGAGGCGAGGGACGAGACTGACGAGTTCGTCTGCCGGAAGCCGATTCGACGAAACGTCTACCAGGTGAGGACGCCCCAAGAATGCGTGGAGGGACAGGAGACCAGCTATGGAGGCGAAATCTATCGTGAGGGATCGTAGATTTGGAGCTTGAGATTCCAGGGATTGTAAGAACGCCAACATCGAATTGCACAGGACACCAGAGAAAGAGAGTTCCTCCAGTTGAGGGTACTCCAGCGTGCTGCTGCTGCTGCTCTCATTGTTAAACCCGAGATTCGACGCCACACCCTGCTGCTGCAAAAAATCCGAGTCGAGCACGAGCCGTCTACAATGCTGCGCAAACAACCTTTTGTCAAACGACATCCACAACACATCTGTCCCGCTCGGCCCACGAATCGAAAGCCGTTTGCGCACGGTGACACTATGCGGGGGGACCACACATCGAAACGTGAATCCGACATGCTTCACGCGGTGGATCGCCCGCATGAGCCCGCTCGCGCTCGCGCAGAGGACCATCGAATCCCGCCGGGAATCGAAATGACTCATCGTGGATCTGGAGAGTGGGATGGCCAACAGCAGCCCAATGTTCGTCCACAGACCCTCCATGGATTCTGCTACGGTCCTCCAATACTTGGAGACCAGGAGCAGCGTGAACGGATTCCCATCAAACGCATTGACGAGCCTGCTAAAGATCTCTCTCATGAGCTCCACCGGAAGTAACGAGATTGGGGTAGTCTCCACTGGGGATTCTGGGGTTGTGTAGCCTGATCCAATCCGTCAGTGCCTCGTCTCAATAAGGTGATAAGGCGCTCTAGTCCTTACCTGAGAGGAGATTGCCCCTATTTATTAACCCATCAAGGCTTTTAATTTTGCGGTCAAATTTGAAGAGGGACATTGGTTTGGTCAGGAGACAAGTTGGGCGTCAATTTAGTGCGACTTGCGGGGACGCCTCCCCCATCTTGCCCTCTCAGTGCTCGTCAAATTGGGTAACAATCGAGTCCCCACACTCGACTCGATGTAAGCACGCACATATTAGGAGTTCAACACGAACAAGGTGGAGATCAATTCATGACGGGAGGCAGACGCCCGACCCAACGAGTAAACACAGGACGCGTAGAAGTAGAACAAGAGTGAGGACGAAGACGATCGTGAGAGATGCGAGGAAGGGAGAACATGCTGAATGTCAAACCGTCATGCTGGGGAGGAGAGGAAAGGATGATGCACAAGGTGATGAACAAGGAAAAATGCAAGAGGTCCGATTATGAAGATAGATTATAAGTGTCCGAATTAGTTAGACCTCTGGTCTAAATCTCCGCAGTTATTTTTTTGGTTGTTTCTCACCCTAGCGCGTATTCATGATACGCCTGGGATTGGGGTTGGTTGAGCGAGTGGCGCAGGATCCCTCTTCGCTCCAGCCACCACTCCGCACGCAGGAATAGCCGCAGCAACGGCATTCCACGGATCAGGGTAAGCACAATCAGCAACAGGAACGGCCATGGGCGTCGTGTCCTCGGGATTGTTCCACCCATCGCCCACATCTGCAGTGGCTGCTGCACCGTTGGAGGTGTACGTATACGTGTGGACAGGAAGAGTTGGAATTGCTCCAGTAGCAGTATAACGAGGAAGGGACGCAGCATCGGGGAATCCACCGATGGCTGCTGGTGGCCAAGGATAAGCGTCGAGACTAGGCACGACGCCTGCTCCATCTCCTCCAATCTGCCACGGCTGGTACGGGCCCGTAAAGGTGCCACCCCCGTGTCCCACTCGTTCACAGTGACCAATGGACTGGCGCGGATCTGTTGGTGCCCATCCTTCTTGGACAGCAAGCTTGTAGCTCCAGAAGGGCGTCTCTACAGTTCCTCGGATACTCTCTCCGATCCTCCAGGTCCAGAAGAACCAATTCTGCAAGGCGTCCATCGAGGCCAGACTCATCTGTCGGAGTGAGTCCTTTGTGCTCTGGTCCCAACTCGCATAATCGTTCCAAGTGTCACATGAGCCAAGGACGGTGGTGGTCTGAAAGGTTCCCTCGTACCGGGTCCCTCTACCGACAGCGTTGAGGTACAACCCACAGTCGTTGATCGCGTGACTCCACTCTCCGGCAGTCGTCACTCCGATCGCTCTGTTTGCGTCTGCAAACATGCCACTCCAGCGATCGCATGGCATCGTCTCAAACGAAGAGGGGGGACCTGAGAGAAGTGGGGTGGCGAAGATAAGGTAAGGGTGGTGATCCATCGCCACTC
This sequence comes from Serendipita sp. 399, assembly GCA_019627685.1. Taxonomy (NCBI): domain Eukaryota; kingdom Fungi; phylum Basidiomycota; class Agaricomycetes; order Sebacinales; family Serendipitaceae; genus Serendipita; species Serendipita sp. 399. The sequence continues at coordinate 2,000 of WSTO01000417.1, read as the reverse complement.
GGTCTGCACCGGACAGGAAGCCGCTCCACTGTCCCATGCCGTAGAACGCATCGTGAATGGAGATGAATGGCCCATTCCCGGCTCCAGTGCCTCCGGCGTTGCGGATGATACGATAGGCTTCCGCGTACCAGGCCTGAATGGCTTCGATGGGGTAGCCACTACCGCCGCTCCCATTACCATTAGGCTCGTTGATGATGCCGAAGAAGGGGACTACGTTTTTATATTCGGGCTGAGATATGAACTCGGCTAGAATGCGGACGTAATCGAGTGCTCGCTGGGCATTCGCAACACCCATCACACCCGCAAGAAAGTTGATTTGACCGGATTTTCCACTGTGGTTCCACGAGTTTTGAGAGCCAGGAATCGCATGCAAGTCGAGGTTGATACGAATGCCGTATTTACGAGCCCACTCGATCGCCTTGAGGAAATAATTCCAGCTCACACGTTCCAGGAATGGCTCGTCGGGATACTTTTCGATCGCCCAGAACGCAATCGGGATGCGTACCCAGTTAAGACCAGCAGCCGCAATCTGGGCAAAGTCTTCCTCGACCTAAAAACCGACTAAGCGTTCGCGACAACGATCGGGGATGGAAAAAACACGTACAATAAAGGTCTTGTAATGCTCTTCTATCGCATTCAAGTTGCCATCCCTAAGCATGAATTCTTCGCACAGGGTCCATTCGTCGACGGCTCTGGGGTAGAAGGGCTCGTAAAGCGCTGGGGAGATGAAGGGTTCCAAGTTGAGCCACCCGCCAAGGTTGACGCTTGGCAGAAGCGTCAGAAATGAGCGAATGACCAATGAGAAAAAAGAGAGAAGTACCCAAAGACCCTGTCTGTTCCCCAAGCCCACTGTTGGCTTAGTGGTCTCGTCCATGATTGTGCTTGTGCGCTTTCGTTCAACGGGTTGGCGGGGTCGAACACCCAAAAACCGCCAAAGGAATTATTGTAGATGAATGTAGTGCCGTCATCTTTCGTAACGATTGAGCCATCTCCACCTGTGGTAATGATCGTCGGGGTGTTCTCGGGACTAGATGCGGTCCCAGAGGCGTGACCACCATAGCCGTTTGATCCTGAGCCGTGATCACCTCCAGACGTAGAAGATGAAGACGACTTGGGCTTGATGACGAGAAAATAGACGGGGAGAACGATAATCAACACGAGCACGAGACAGCTTCCAGCGACCGCTAACCCCAACAACGCCTTGCGTTTGGTCTTCGTTCTCGGTGCTGCATACAACTCGTCTTTCTCGTTCAGATTAGCAGTAACGGGCGCCGCAGCGCCAACAGCAGGGGTCAAAGTAGAAGGCTCGTCTTTAGTGTCCGTTCGACCGTCCGTCGACGAGAGCTCGGCGGGGCCAACTTCATACTGGCTCGACCGCAGAGGTGCTATGGACCCATAAGCTGAACCACGCGCAGTGTCGATGCCGTTGTTGTTGCTCGTCGACGCGACCGACGAACGCGAGCTGGAGTCGGCTTGGAAAAAGCCTGGCCTCGGCGGACCAAATTCTGCTGGATCTGGGGTGAGCAGTCCTGGTGTTTCAGGTAAGGGCTGCGTTTCTACAGGATCGTAGGGAATATTGGAGGCATTTTGGGCCATGACTTGCAGAGGTGATGGTAGGGGGGCAAGCAAGGTCGAGGTGTGCCAAGGGGGAAGGGGGAACGGCAGCCGTATATAATGAAATCGAGAAGTGCTTGGGCGATGTTCTTAGACCACAAACAAACCTATACAAAACTTGGATACAACCAATGCCAATGGCTGTTTGGGTTATGTGAATCCAATTCTTAGACCTCTTTATGCACAGCGTGCATGTCCTTTCCATCGTGGTGTCTCACGTAGGTGATTTCAACATCGGTATACTATGCGGTACCCAGATTCCATACATCCAAGGTATGTACATACAGCATTGGCCAAGTCGGCGTTCTTTTGGGAGGAGTCGTGGCGTCGGTCTACTCGGGCACGAAGAACACGACCAAGACACCAAGAACTGATTGTTGGCGTCA
>WSTO01000416.1:0-13371 GCA_019627685.1 Serendipita sp. 399 | reverse complement strand
AAGTTTTACTTTCTGCCGAAGTAGATTCCTTTAGACTCTCCTTCGCAGAGGGGCCGGTCGCTGGATTAAATATCCTAACAAGGGTCCTTCTTCCGTTGGCTGGGCCTGAAGAGTTTGAATTAGAGGTACTTATTGTAGAAAGTCCTCGACCTTGACTTAGTCTGATTATTCTCCAGGATATTGAGCTGCTCCTGCCCGAGTTGCAGTTCCTACCGTCCACAAAGATCCGGGAAAAGGATCCTATTCTCCGCTTGACCCACCTCGAGACACTTATATTATTATGTACTACTCGCTGGGGGCGCGATGTTCAGAGGAAGAGCGGAGTGTACGAAATCATTCGAACGATGCATGAGACGGAAACCGATGATAATGTGGGTCCATCGTTTCTTCAACAACCCTTGACCTAAATATAAGGACTAGGTCATTACACATATCGAAAGGCTTGTCAATCTGCTGAAGCGCGACGAGGCACCAGAGGAAGCGAGTACTGGCTCCATTCAAAATGCAGAAGAGAGCGACGAGGATGAAAAGATTGTGGAAATCTAACGACTTGTCGCGTTAGTTTGTCTCAGACTTCGGCTCCCCATTACGCTCCGTCATCAATGCTTGACCCCATGATTTCACCTCCTCACATTGGATCTTGGGTATACTACTATTGAAGAAGGGTTGTAAATTCAAGTCGGGGTTCGATGCTGAATATCGCTTTTCATATTCTCTGGCCTGCAATGCCATCTCTATACGGTCGCAGTCTGTTCACAATCAACGTGAGATTTGCGGGCCCCATCTGAGTCTATTAGTATGGTAGGCACATACCCTTGACGAATCGAGCCTCTGGTGTTGACTGGTCCTCGTACTCCTTGATAGAAAGGTGAGATACACGGTGTCTATGTAGATGTAGTTGAGTACACACTTTCCATAAGGCAAGGATACGCTTGGCCGCTGGTGAATCATGCAGCATCTCGGTTGCGATATTACGCATTGCTTCCTGAAAAGAGCGTACTCAGCTCAGTTGCGAACGCAAACAAAAAATAACCTTGCCTCTTCAAGTTTGCCTTTGTCCTCCTTTGAGATACCTTCGTCAGGAGTGATATCGCCCACAGTTGCTTCGGCTAGATCATGAACGACAGCGAGCATAACGCATCTGTTGGCCCTTTAGAGCTCAGTGTATTGGTTCAAAGTTATCATCATTTGCCTTGAAACATCGAGGTTTGGATCTTCGGAGCAGAGGGACAAGACCGCCATTCGGTACATATGGTCACTTATGCTATACGCGCTTTGATTACAGTGCAGAGCTCAGATGACTCAGCGCTCACCTCTCTGGATCAGGTATCTAGTGGCGTGTTTCAGAGCTTTCGAAAGATGGAAGGGTGACGGTGGAACGGGACCTTGTTATTGACCCATCCCGTTCGCTTCTGTGTCTGTATTCATTGATCAGACCCGAAGTCAACCACTCAAGCCCTCTTGTGCGAGCTACCTTTAGTGCCTCCAGAATATGGAAAAAAGCGAGTTTATCCTGCATCACATCCCCGCTTGATTTGTACGCTGATATTCTCTCCATACGAGTTCTAAAGTTCTCGGCATTCTCCATTTGCGTTCGATGTATGCAGTACCGTTCACAGAAGGCGTAATGGGGGAGTTCAAGTGTTTGTGTTCTTGGTACGGGAAAAGATGTACTCTGTTGCACAACAAACGAGATGGAGTTAATCCAACAAATGAGCATAGATGACAGGTAAAGAACGTCCTGGTGAATGATATGAAATAAATATAGCGATGGAAGTCGATGCATAAATGCGGATGATCAAGAGAGACGAGTAACGGCTTTCGCGTCGATCGGAAGTCCCGTGTCAGGGTCAATACCGTTTCTACGCATCTCCATTCGCTGACGAATAAGCCTGGCTTCGTCGAAGCTGGGAGCGTGGAAGGAGCAGAGGTCAGCTTTAGTCCTAATCAACGCACATGTAAGACGTGACTCACTTGACACGTTTTCTCCGCATTATCTCCCGAATTTCCTGTAGTTGTTCGCTATCCAATCCCACTCGAGCATCGTCCGACACGTTGGCATCAAGGTCGAATGCGGAGGTAGAATAGCCTTGTTCAGCTTGTTCTTGGAAAGTGGTCGGAAGTAGGGTATAGTCTGGGGAGAACCAGGAAGATGGTAGCCGCATTGTCCATTCCGCAGGAAGTTGTGCGAGAACGGCATGGCGTTTGTAGTAGACAACTTGATGTGCGAGTTAAAGGACAACAATTACAGCGATAGAGAACGCATTTGATAGTGGAATGGAGCGTCGAAAGTCGAAATAGAGGACAGGTCAGCATTCGCTTACGCTCTTCGCCAAAGGATCGTATCCTTACCAAGAGCAATGAGAAATATAATGAACGAAAAGGCTATTAAGTCAAACATTTTGAGATTTTGTGGATATGTGCCGTCAAGGCCGAGTTCAAGGTGTATCGCCCGGGCTTAGCCTCAGCCTCAGCCTACGTAAAGCCTCGATGCAACGAAACAAAAAAGAGGCTCTGCGCAATAGACACAATCACCATGTCTACTGTTTCGGAGTATAATAATAGTCTGCCTTAATCAATCGTGGCGAGAGTAATATAGCAAGCATGAAATATGGTCAACATACAGCGATTCACGAGCTCCGTTTTGGACAAGCACCGACGTACAGCTACCGAGAATAAGGACATCTCCCCGTAGGTATCGGTGGAACGCCTTTACCACGGGCCATTTGGCTTTTCTGGTCGAGATGTTGGGGCTAATCTCTAATTGTGTGATGATGAATATTCCGTTCTTCCTGATTTATTGCCTCGTTCGCGTCGGTGGCTGCAGCTGAACGTGACTCCGGCTACCGGCTATAGAACCTGGACCTAACCTCAACATTAGCTACCCTCAAAAGGCATTACAGCGCTCCTACGACACGTCATTAGAACGACAGGGACGGATTTTCAGTATTCCAGAATGCCGATCGCTACCTCCTTAACCAAACTCCTCAAAATCCGCGTCCCGGTCGTCCAGGGAGGAATGCAATGGGTCAATACGTTCGCCCCTCTGTCCATATCAACGGTTTACTGACCACTCTCTTCTTACAGGTTGGAGTTCCGCAACTGGCGGCTGCAGTCTCAAACGCCGGTCGGTCTGCCTGGTTCCTGTAACACGAAATGATACCTATATCGACACTTTTCTATTCCTAGGTGGTCTAGGAATCCTCACGGCATTAACACAACCTAGTCCTGAAGCACTCAGGGAGGCTATTCGAGAGACGAGGAAGCTAACGCAGAAACCGTTCGGTGTCAACATTACTGTGAGTTTTTGGGCATTAAACTACGTTATAGGGTATTAATTATGTTCATTCGACAGTTATTACCTACAATAAATCCACCGGACTATGCTGGATACGCTAGAGGTAGGCCAACCGTAGGATCTATAACTAGAACGATCCATGACATCCAATGTAGCCGCTGTCGAAGAAGGGGTGAAGATATTTGAAACCGCAGGCAACAACCGTAAGAATCTTCCATTCATGGCGATTCAGTTGTGCATTCAGACTAAACCCGTATAGCGAAGCAGCTCATACAGTACTTTAAGGGCAATGGATGCATTGTCATCCACAAATGCACAACGATAAGACATGCCAAGGTTCGCTTCATGTTATTGCCGTTTAGTGGATCACCTATTGAAATGATATGTTTAGTCCGCCATAAAGATGGGGGTCGATGTGCTCTCAATAGATGGTTTTGAATGTGCTGGGCATCCTGGTGAAGAGGACATCCCAGGACTCGTCCTTTTGGCTCGTGCGGCCCAAGAGCTATCGATTCCCTATATCGCCTCTGGTGGATTTGCGGATGGTCGAGGACTGGCCAGTGCTCTGGCGCTAGGTTCGTATATCCGTAACCATACTACGTTTATTTACAGATATCCGGTCCCTTAGGTTGTCAAGGGATTAACATGGGCACACGCTTCATGTGTACGGTGGAAAGCCCGATTCACGACAATATCAAACGGACCATTGTCGAAGCTTCCGAAACGGACACAGTCCATATTTTCCGTACATTACATAATACGGCTAGAGTGTTCAAGAACAAGGTCAGCCAGGAAGTCGTAAGGCTGGAGCGTCGACCTGGCGGTGCAAAGTTCGAAGACGTAAGGGACCTCGTCAGCGGACAGCGAGGAAGGCTGGTTTACGAGAACGGGGACAAAGACTATGGCGTTTGGAGCGCTGGATTGTGCATTGGATTGATCAAAGATATCCCAACCTGCCAAGAGTTGCTGGATAGGATCGAACGGGAGGCGGAAGAAGTCATTGGTGGAATGGCCAAGCTGGTTGTCCCAAGAGCAAGGCTGTAGTCTATTCCACTGTCGTCGCACATATATACACATATATATTACCTCTGGATTTTAATCGAGAACGTCATCATTGAAGATCGCCGTTAGCGGTATCCCGTCGTCCTTGATCAAGCCTCTGTACATCCCGTTGCAGTTGAGGGCGAAAGCGACTATCATCAACAGTGAGTAGCAGCAGAAGCTAAATCGAAGGATGCGTACCGTTTCCTTCCATGTCCAGGGCAATTACTCCACCGATACCACCATCCTCCTGAAGATGATTGACTACGTTGTCAGCTGCATCCTGTACAGACTCTCCGAGAAGCTTCATTCTTGCTCCAAGAGTGGCACAAGTCGCTTGGCGAATGAAATACTGGGAATATGGTCAGCAGGCCGCGTTTAGGTACTCGGTGATATTCGTACATCGCCATCTCCTGTCCCACTGATACCCACAGCGCAATTCTTCGTTTTCACGCCAAATTTGAACCGGTGAAGAAGGCGAGATATCCATCGAGGCCGAGGATCCACGTTCCATTCCTCGGCCCAGAACCCACTTCCCATCGAAGGTGTGTCACCTAATCTTCCAACCAATTTATTATTTCGTCCACCGGTGCTCGTTATAACGGCAATGCATCCTTCGGAATCCAAGGCAACGGCGCCAACGGTTCCAGTTGGCATCAAATCAATGGGAGAGACGTGTGGTGCTTCAGAGGAGCAGTCTTCTACTGGTAGACCTAACCCTCTTCTGTGCTCTTTCCACCTTTGTTTCGTATAGAAGTACGAAGGGTCGACAAGTTCGAGTCCCAATTGCTTGTGTCCCAACTCCACCTCCGCGGTTGAGCCGGACAGGAAAGCGTGTGGAGCTAAATCTGGACGGAGATAGAGTTGCTGCACAAGGTGTGATGGGTTCTTTGTTTGGGTCAGAAGTGCCGCAGAGAAACCACGACGTGTAGCGGGTATTTGGGTGTTTTTAGGAGGACGAGAGAGCATTATCGATGCTTCAAGCTCGTTCTAATGTGGACTTTAGTCCTAGTTTAAGCTATGATGAAGGCTATTACCTTGCCAGCTATATTGAAGACGGCTCCTTTCGCACAATTGAACAGAGGACAGTCTGGAACCCTGTGAATAATATAAAAAATCGTCACTCTGATTTTCATTACCTTCCATAGATGTGACTGCCGCAACGGCTGCGTCCATAGCGCTCCCCCCTCCTTTCAGAACAACATGTCCAGCCAATAATGCCTCTGTCAGAGCAGACTTGTAAATTTTTCTTTGTTCCGGAGTTGATCTATTGTTTCAATAAGATGAATATATCTCGACGCTTTGACGCAATGGACCTCACTTTGACCTGTCGAAAACCCCTGCCCCGCCATGGATAACAAGAATTGGTTTGCGAGTTTTGATAGACTCTCGTTTCTGAGATTTTCGTAACAATAGCTCTTTTTCTCCCTTCATAGCAGGAGCTACAGTCAAAGTAGGTAAAGATACAAAACGCCGTTCACCACATGGAGCCGACGGGCGGACCAAATGTAGGATAAATATTGCAGTGTCCATATCAATCAGATCATGATCAGCTTTCCATTTTGATTTCTTCGTCTTCGTCTTCTTCCTTCAAAAGGTCTTCATCCTCCTCCTTGAACCTTGCATCATCAATCTTGGTTTCCAACGGACGTATGGCGTGTATGTCCTTTAAGCCATACATATCAGCCAGGCTACTGATGGTCGTAGCAGCCATTTGCACAACAGATTGGACTCGAGATCGAAGAGCTTCGTTTCCACAAGAAACAGCCTGGACGATATTAGTGAACCCGTATAATGTCACGACCTTTCGACATACCAGGTTGCTGAGGTTTACCCTTGCTGTGGATTCGTCTACACGGACAATTATGGTTGGATCATCAAGCGAGCCTTTTGTTTCCTCTGGTAATTCTATTTCAGCGAATCCAAAGTGCGATTCTAGGAATGCCGCAATTTGCTCGCATCGAATTTGCTGCATCAATTCTTCATCTCCCTCATCCGCATGTGTGTGATGAGAGTGAGGACTCATTGTAACTGTGGATGTTGTTCAGCGTCTGGTGCTGTGTGATCTGGGGACATTCACGTACGTTTCACGCTCGCGGGACTGGACTCTATACCCAAAATCAAAGCCAGAGTAGAATCCGCAATCATATCCGTCGTGATACTAGATTCCCATTCAAGGGTGAGCTCGTCTTCTCTGGTGTGCTTCACATCAACGGTGCCCATGACCTATAAACAGATGAATCAACTTCACATCGATAAACGATCTACAATAACACACGCACCCTCAGTGTACGAACATGATCTGCATCAATGCCGTCTACAACACTCCCAAAGAACCCTTCCAGGTGCCACTTCACCAGATCTAGGCTGACGCTAATGGCGATTCTTTGCGTTTGAACAACCACACTGGTCGATAGCCCTGTGAATTCAGCGAGGTCACGTGGATCAAGGAGAGTAAACGTATAGTCTTTGGAGAGTAGTAAGCCTTGAAGCGTCGTATTTTCCGTTGCTTTTCCCTCCGCTATGCGACCTATAGCCTACCTATATGTCAATCCTCACCCGAGACCAAAATCACGTGACATGGAGCTCACTTTGGCTATGCGATCACCTCTAAAGGTCAGCTTCAGGTTCTCGGTATTATGTGGTGCATGAATTTGGATCCCCTCCTCGTTCCCGGCATAGGTCTGCTCCAGTTTTGACTTCAGACTAAACATAGCTTTCGCCTCGCCATGCATAAGAACCTTTTGAGTGATTCGATGAGAAGATGTCAGTTTCGAGGGGAGTCATCGTCGACTTACGCAGGTCGCTCATAGAAGGATGGCTCAAGAAGACTCACGACATGCTGGGCTTTGACTTGTTTTATAAATTCCAGGTTCTGTTCACCATCTACATGTGCACTGAAGGAGATCACTTCAACCGCCAATCTTCGTGGTATGGTATTCCCTTTCATGCTGACGATTTCGTCGGGGCTGTTTTGGATGTCCTGAGTGAAAATAGATCGTAAGCAATGCAGCGATTGATTTGGGGGCATAACGTACTCGAGCCATGGTGCCTTCCACCGAGTAGCCAGTGATGATTACTGCGTTGCGAGGATCTGGTGCCCAAAGCTCCAGTAGCTCACGACTGGACCCATTGTCCATGAAGCCAGGACTGGCCAAAACAACGCAAGGAGGGCCTTCTGCTACCTTCTTCTCTGCACCTCGGGTTTGAGGCAGATTCGTTATAAATCTGGAAGGGATATCAATACGCTACCTAAGGGGTAAGATGATATATCCTACTTGAAAATAAAGGGGTTGTCCTGCCTATTCCACCGTTCCTGGATCTTCGAATTCATGCTACTTATATTTGTCTGGTATACTGCCATGCACTTCTTTGCCAAGCTTGAGACGTAATAGATGGGCACGGAATGAAGATCGGGATTCTTGGACCAATGTTCCTCGAGAATGAGCAATATTTCCTGAGCACGACCAAGGGCAAAGGATGGTAACAGAACATGCCCTCCTCTCTTGACCACAGCGGTGACTAGATCCACAAATCGCTGCTCTCTACCCCTCAATGCCTCGTGCTTCTGAACCCCGTATGTACTCTCGACAATCAAAACGTCGGGTCTGATACTTGGGACTTGGGCCTGTACGAGATGTCTGTCGTCCTCTCGTGAATAATCTCCAGTGTAAAGGACCTTCAATCCCGCAATATCAATCAGGAACATACATGCTCCAAGGACATGGCCGGCATGGAAAGGGGTAAATGATACGCCTGGACAAGGAACGATGACTTGGTGCGCGGCAATAGTGACAATTGACGAATACGATAGGCTGAAATCCAAGGGTGAAAATAGAGGCTCTGTAGATGTAGAACTATTAAGAGCTCGATCAGACTGGTTACTTAAGCATAGTCAATGTCGTACCTCATTCGAAGAAAGTCTTGCATGATGAACTTGTAGACAGCCTTGGTCGCAAGAGTCATGTAGACTTTTCCTTTTCCTTCTCTAAAATTGGTCTAACAATGTTGTTGGTACTTGAGCGTGCAAGCAGATTCACGACAACGCGCCTTTTCCATTATATAAGTGAGGCCTGCCGCATGGTCTAAATGGAAGCTCGACGGGCATCAGCAAACGTGATTTCAGTGGAGCAATCAAACTTACTGTGTGATTAAGATGGCATCTACAGTTGACCAGTCGAGTTCATCGAGAAACGGGAGAGACGCAATGCCATGGTGAGCTGGATGCACCCCTGCATCACAGACAACTGTTTTTCCCCGATAACGGAGCACACAGCATGAACGTCCGACTTCCTGACCAGCACCCAGAACGGTCACGCTCAGCTGTGGCAGATCCATTTAGGACTGGATTGGAAGCCAAACTTGAGCTACACCTTCGTCCGCCGGCTATTTCTCGGTTTGTTCGAAGCCTTTTGACCCGAGTTTTCCTGTCATTCTTCTGCTCTGTTCAGAATGTTGCTGACTCTATCTCGTCGACACGTCGGTCGAACGTTGGACTGCTTGTCGAAACTTGGCCCCAGCACCCTCTATCAATCCACCAAGCGCACGGTTATTTCACGAAGAGAAATGGCAAATACAACAGGTTTCAAACAAGTAAGTGCCTTTGTTACATTCCTATTTCCTTGCTGAAGCGGTCGAAAATCGCCACTCACGAACCTATCCAGGAGCCTCACAAGTATGTAGCTCCCGGTCCCATCCATTAACCTCTATTTTACAAAGGCGCAGACTACTCGTGATTCCAGGACCTATAGAAGTTCATGACGATGTCAGTACCGAAGTGCCGAAAATAAGTACAGACAACTGATAGGAGGATTGACCAGGTCCTCTACGCAAATGCACATTACTCAGTCTCTCATGTCAGCCCAGACTTTATTCCAGTTTTCGGAGACTGCATCAGAATGGTTAGGGATGTCCTATTCACTCAGGCGGGTCAGCCATTTATCATCGCTGGGTCTGGAACTCTTGGCTGGGATCAGGTTAGTAGGAAATCTCCAATTTTCTGCTTCTAAGTCTCTCGAAGGTTGCAAGCAATCTCGTGGAACGCGGTTAGTCCCTCCTTGATGTGCATGGTTCCATTATCGATTGAAGGGACTCTGCGACTAGGTGAAAAAGCATTAGTTCTTCACTCCGGGTACTTTGGAGATAGCTTTGCCGACTGGTGAGTACGTATTGTATTTACATCACGCTTGCTAATCAAGGCAGCCTGGAGACGTATGGCGCAGATGTAACTCAAATCAAGGCCCCGATCGGTGCTGCTGTCGGGGTAGCAGAGCTGCGTTCAGCCCTTCAAAGCCAGAGATACAAAATTGTCACCGTTACTCACGTGGATACGTCAACCGGTGTACTTTCCGATGTAAAGGCAGTCGCACAGACGGTAAAGGAAGTATCGCCAGATACCTTGGTATACCAGAACATTCAGTCAGAGATGATAGGAAACTGATATATCTTAGGTTATTGTTGATGGTGTATGTTCAGTGGCATCTGAAGAAATCAAGTTCGACGAGTGGGGACTGGATATTGTACTCACCGCATCACAAAAAGGTCTGGGAACTCCGCCTGGTCTGTCTATTCTAGTCGCCAGCCCTCGCGCTATCAAGGTATAAACTTATTGTTATCTCTGGTTCATATTCTCATCTTCCCCTAGACATTCGAAGAGCGAAAGTCCCCTGTTACCTCTTACTATGCCAGCTGGAAACGGTAAGGTGTAGTTGAGCTGACCCGAATATCTGACCGAACTACCATCTATTAGGTGGCTCCCGATCATGAAATCATATGAAGCTGGGACAGCATCGTATTTCGCTACCCGTAAATAGCCCACTTCTCTCCTTTCACTTCAAAATCTCACTCTTCTGTAGCTCCGGTCAACTTGATTTACGCTTTCCACGAGTCCCTCAAGCAAATAACCCGATCGCCACTCTCGGTAGATGAGCGGATTCGCTTACATCGAGAATCTAGTCGTCGAGTCAAAGATGCAGTAGCCTCTTTGGGCTTGAAGCAGATAGCTACCGAGTCGGCATTCGCCGCAAATGGAATGACTGCGGTAGGTACATATTAGAGTGTCAGCGACAAGTACTTATATTCTCTATAGATCTACTATCCTGAAGGAATAGCCGCACCACAGCTCCTTCCGTCCTTACTGAAGCAGAATATTGTAGTCGCTGCTGGATTACACAAGGACATCAAAGGTTTGTACTTTCGACCTGAATAACATTTTTTGAACTCAAATTTCCGACCTAGACAAATATTTCCGCATTGGACATATGGGGATCACGGCGGTTGACTCCTCACGAGGCGACATTGACAAAATCATAGAAGGCCTGAAGACTGTCATTCCGGAAGCTAAAGGAACCACGTCTAAACAGTAAAGCGTTCTTTCCAAATCGTTCATATTTCAGTAGATTTATCGCAATCCAAGGACTAATGTTACACAACCTGCGCGGTCGTCAGTTCCACGGAGTCGTCTGTGATTTATTTCCGATGCATCAAACGCCGACATATCTCGCGGGGATGAGGTCACTGTATTGAGAGAGCATCTTATGCAGGTTGCGCGTCTCTGCAGCGTAGTCGAGAGGGTACGCTCTATTGATACCATAGCGAACACGGGTCGAATCCTTAAACAGCGTGAGTTAAAATGACTTTAGGAGCGATGGCATGCCTACTTGGTACGTGTCTTGCTTTGCTCGGCAAGAAAAGTTGAACGTTTTGGACATCGCTTTATGGACTACTTTGGAGAATTCCTGTTCGTCCCTCTCCTAAGGTGACGTGAGCGGTGCGCAGCATGGTGTCAAGATGGATATACCCTGATCTCGTTGAGTTCATCGGCGGACATGCCGAGTACTAAGACCCCAACATCATTGAATGCTTGTAGCCACAGTTGAGAAGTGTGGTCTGCAACTTGCAGGCCAAGAAGATACCTAGCGCCGGAAATTGTTAGTGATAAGTACCACGCAGAAAAAGAGGCATTACCGATGTTCAGGCTGATCCCAGGTTTGGTTACACTTTTCGCAAAAGTAGCCACCCTGGGTGGGTGTTACCTTTTTGTTGCATGAGGCTCCCTTGCAAGCCGCATACATCATACTTTCTTCTTTCAAAATGATGATAGTCGCTCGAATGTTGAAAAAGTCGGCCGCTGTATCGTTTGAGCCTAGATCCGACACGCGAACATCGTTTATTGTCCTAACTTCTTCGCGCCTAAAACCGAGAGATCCACGCGCTGACCCATCGCCACCTCCACCTCCACTGAATGAGCCAAAAGATGCCTTATTTCCTTCACGTTCATACCAACCGCGGAGACGATGGGCATCGGGTATGTCAACGTCGAACTGCAACGTGCTGGAGCTGAACGCGGAAAGGCTGCGACCTACACGAGTGTTAGAGACATCGAAGGAAAAGGGGGGGATACAAAACATTACCATGGAAATCGCCTACTTTCAGGCTTTTAAATGCGACCACAGGATTATCATGATGATTCCACGATTCAGCTTGCTTGCCCCATAGTGTACATTGACAAGAGACCCCGGTTTCATCCACCAAAGTGAGTTCGCGCTTAGAGAGCTGTTTTCCTTGCTTCGTTTTGATTTCAGAGAGCTCGGAAACCTTATGAACGACCACTAGAACGTCTATATGGAGTATTAAAAAGGGAAGATGGTGACCCGTCATTGAATAACTGACCAACCATCTCGTCCTTCTCTACATTTTCAAGGTCTTGAAGTTTGGTGAACGCATATTTCACCTCTGGTACGCTTGTAGTGTCCATACACTATGAAAAAAATGAGAACAGACAAGACTATGAGCCAGTAGACTCACCTCCTCTACTTCCGTTTTAGCGTCCATGTTGATTTCATAATCGCACTTGAGATTAGAGAAGGCCTTTTTGGCTAAAACCACTTTGCCTTTGGATACATAATACACCTGAACGACGAATATCAGCGAGAGAGGGCCGATATGGAAGAATGACCATTCCTAACCTTGCCTTCTTCGAAACGATCGTAGAGAGCGTCGACTCCAGCATTAAACGCCGTTGCTTTGATCTCTCCGGTTTCATCCATGAGGTTGACACTAAACAGCTGTCCTTCCCCTTTCGCATTCGACCATTTTCTTTTATCGCTCTTCTGGGTCACGCGGACCTTGATGGTCCATCTATAATCCCCGAGATCAGTCATTCTGAGTCATGCCTTATAGAGAGATGCTCAACTTGTTGTGATAGGGGTTCAGACCCTCGATTGGGAAGACGGGAGCGGCCCTCTCCAGTGCGCCTGGCATCTTATTGGGGGCGGCTGGACGCGGTGGCACTGGCGCTGGCGCTGGCCTCGAACTGGTGGATGCACTTGTCCCAGCATTAGAAGCAGAAGCTGTGGAGATTGGCTTGTCGACTGCCATTGGATCTCCTGCGGTGGGTGCTTTGCCAACATTTGCCGGTTCACCTATCTTCTCTTCGGGATAGTCAAACGCATCCAAATCGAACATAATCAGTAATCTACAAGATATTAGATCGCAATTTTTTAAGCCCGTTATTCTCAATGCGCACCTCTGAGTTTTGACAGTTTGCAACTCCATTTGTTTCAGTCTAAAGACGGCGTGTTTGCGCAAGGTCCCATCCTCCACGAGATGGTTGATAGTTGTAGCAAGCATTGCTTGCATGAACAGATCCCCATCCGAAATGATTGCACGATAGCGGTCTGGGAGACCAGCGCCACCAGCGATTTTTTTCACGGAAAGGAGTTGCAACGTCGGTGACTGGCCTGAAAGCTCGTCTGAAGAAGCAACCTGGTTTGCTTTTGCGCAGAAACCCTTCGTGAGAGTGTATTCAGCCATTGTGGTCGGGTCAAAGTGGTTTGTAAGCTGTGTTCAGCGCGGTGTCGCGTATTCAAACTCCGTTCAGAACTGAGACAATCTGACTTTTTCAGACGATGCAGCAGAGGAAAAACAAAGAAAATGCACAAATCATGCTACTTGATGCTATCGAACAACATACACGTGAAAACGAGCTAGCCATCATGTTCCTAGTGCTCGAAGGAATCATAACCCTGTTT